>JBBYHL010050997.1:0-39863 GCA_038381835.1 Adansonia madagascariensis | reverse complement strand
GAAAATGGTGAAAGGAAAAACCTTTCTTGCGAAACCAAAGCATCAATATGATGATCCAATTGAGGAGAACGTGTTTATGAAGGCCAAACACAAAAAGAATGGAAATTATTATGAGTATTGATATTTGTTTCATTTGGTAGCTAAACTTTGATTGTAAGGAAAATGGCCAAAGGAAAAGCCTTTCTTGCAAAACCAAAGCATCAATATGATATATCCAAATAAGGAGAATGTGCTTATAGAGGCCAACCATAAAACGAATGGAAATTATAATGAGTATCTATGTTTGTTTCATTTGATAGATAAACTTTGATTCTACAAAAAATGGACAAAAAAGCTTTTCTAGCTAAACAAAAGCATAAATATCATGTAACCCAATGAGAAAAACATGTTATAGAGGCTAATCACAAAAGAATGGAAACTATTATGAGTATCCACGTGTGTCTCATTGAATGGATGATTTTTTATTCTAAGGAAACTAGTGAAAGGAAAAGCTTTTCTTGGGAAACCTAAGCATCAATATCATGTATCCTAATGAGAAGAATATATTTATGGAGGCCAATCACAAAAAGAATGGAAACTATTTTGAGTATCCAAGTCTGTCTCATCTGATGGATGAATTTTGATTCTAAGGAAAATGGAGAAAGGAAAAGCTTTTCTTGGGAAACAAAAACATCAATATCATGTAACCCAATGAGGGAAACTTGTTTATGGAGGCCAATCATAAAAAGAATGGAAACTATTATGAGTATCCATTTTTATCTCTTTTGAAGGATGAACTTTGATTGTAAGGAAAATGGTGAAGGGAAAGCGTTTCCTACAAAACCAAAGCATCTATATAATGTATCCCAATGAGGAGAATGTGTTTATGGAGGCCTATCACAAAAAGAATGGAAATTATTATGAGCATATATGTTTGTCTCATTTGATGGACAAACTTTAATTGTATGGAAAATGGTGGAAGGAAATGCTTTTATTGTGAAAACAAAGTCTCGATATCATGAATCCCAATGAGGAAAATGTGTTTATGGAGGCCAGTCACAAAAAGAATGGAAATTATTAGAAGTAAGTATGTTTGTCTCATTTAATGGATGAACTTTGATTCTATGAAAAATGGTGAAATAAGAAGCTTTTCTTGGGAAACCAAAGCATCAACATCGTGTATCCCAACATTAAGACCTTGTTTATGGTGGCCAATAATAAAAAGAATGCAAATTACTATGACTATCCACATTTATCCCATTTGATAGAAGAACTTTTATTCTAAGGAAATTGGTGAAAGGAAAAGCTCTTCTTGTAAAACCAAAGCTTCAATCACATGTATCTAAATAAGGAGAACATGTTTATCGAGGCCAATCACAAAAAGAAATGAATTATTATGAGTATCCTTGTTTGTCTCAGTTGACATAAGAAATTTGATTCTAAGGAAAATAGTGGAAGGAAAAGCTTTTCTTAGGAAACCAAAGCATCAATATCATGTACCCTAATGAGGAGAATGTATTTATTAAGGCCAGTCACAAAAAGAATGGAAAGTATTATGAGTATCGATGTTTGTCTCATTTGGCATATGAATTTTGATTCTATGGAAAATGGTGGAAGGAAAAGCCTTTATGACAAAACAAAAGCCCCAATATCATGTATCCCAATGAGGAACACGTGTTTATGGAGGCCAACCAAAGAAAAATGGAAATTATTAGAAGTATGCATGTTTGTCTCATTCAATGGATGAACTTTGATTTTATAGAAAATGGTGGAAAGAGAAGCTTTTCCTGGGAAACCAAAGCATCAATACCATGTACCCTAATGAGGAGGACGTGTTTATGGAGGTAAGTCACAAAAGGAATGGAAATTATTAGATGTATCCATGTTTGTTTCATTTGACAAATAAACTTCGATTCTAAGGAAAATGGTGGAAGGAAAAAGCTTTTCTTGGGAGACAAAAGTATCAATGTCATGTATACCAATGCAAAGAATGTGTCTATAGAGGCCAATCATAAAATGAATGGAAATTATTATAAGTATCAATGTTTGTCTCATTTTACAAATGAACTTTAGTTTTAAGGAAAATGGTGGAAGGAAAAGCTTTTCTTAGGAAGCCAAAGCATCACTATCAAGCATCTTAATGTGGAAAACGTGTTTATAGAGGCCAATCACAAGAAAATTGAAATTGTTATGAGTATTAATGTTTGTCCCATCTAATGGACAAACTTTAATTCTAAGGAAAATGGTTAAAGGAAAGGCATTTCCCACAAAACCAAAGCATCAGTATCACATATCCTAATAAGGAGAATGTATTTATGGTGGCAAAGCACAAAAGAATAGAGATTGTTATAAGTATCTATGTTTGTCTTATTTGAAGGGCGAACTTTGATCCTAAGGAAAATAGTAAAGGGAAAGCTTTTCCAACAAAACCAAAGCATCAATATCATGTACCCCAATGTGAAAAAAGTGTTTATGGAGGCCAATAATAAAATGACCGAAAATTATTATGAGTATCACTGTTTGTCTTATTTTGAAAATGAACTTTGATTGTATGGAAAACAGTGGATGAAAAAGCTTTTCTTGTGAAAGTGAAGGCTTAATATCATGTATCCCAATGAGGAAAATGTGTTTATGGTGGCCAATCACCAAAAAGAATGGACATGTTTTGATTCTATGGAAAATGGTGAACAAAAAAGCTTTTCTTGGGAAACCAAAGCATCAATATTGTGTATCCCAATGAGCAGAACATATTTATGGTGGCCAATCACAAAATGAATGGAAATTATTATGGGTATCAATGTTTGTCTCATTTGATTGGCAAACTCTGATTCTATGGAAAATGTGGAAGGAAAAGCTTTTCTTGCAAAACCAAAGACTTAATATCATGTATTTCAATGAGGAGAACATGTTTATAGAGGCTAATCACAAAAAGAATAGAAGTTATTATGACAATCCATGTTTGTCTTATTTAACGGATGAATTTTGATTCTAAGGAAATTCATGATAGGAAAAGATTTTTCTGGGAAACCAAAGCATTAATATCACGTATCCCAGAACATGTTTGTGGTGGCCTGGCACCAAAAGAGTGGAAATTATTACAAGTATGCATGTTTGTCTGATTTGACAGACAAAATTTTATTCTAAGGAAAATGGTTAAAGGAAAAGCTTTTCTTGGGAAACCAAAGCATCAATATCATGTATCCTAACAAGGAGAACATGTTTATGGAGGCCAATCACAAAATGAATACAAATTATTATGAGTATCAATGCTTGTCTTATTTGACAGATGAACTTTGATTCTAAGGAAAATAGTGGAAGGAAAAGCTTTTCTCAGAAAAACAAAGCATCAATATCATGTATCTCAATGCAAAAAACATGTTTATAGAGGCCAATCACAAAAAAATGGGAATTGTTACGAGTATCCATGTTTATCTAATTTGACAAATGAACTTCAATTCTAAGGAAATTGGTGGAACGGAAAGCTTTTCTCATAAAATCAAAGCATCGGTATCATGTATCCTAATGAGGAAAATGTGTTTATGGAGGCCAGTCACAAGAGGAATGGAAATTATTATGAGCCTCTATGTTTTGTCTTATTGACAGGTGATGTTTGATTCTAAGAAAAATGATGAAGGGAAAAGCTTTTCTTGTAAAACCAAAGCATTAATATCTTGTACCATAATGAGGAGAACATGTTTATGGAGGGCAATCATAAAATGAATGGAAATTATTACAAGTATCGATGCTTATCTCATTTGACAGATAAACTTTGATTAGATGAGAAATAGTGGAAGGAAAAGCTTTTCTTACAAATTCAAAGCATCACTGTCGTGTATCCAATAAGGAAAATATGCTTATGGAGGCCAACCACAAGAACTATGGAAGTTATTACAAGTAAGTATGTTTGTCTCATCTAATGGATGAACTTTGATTCTACGAAAAATGGTAAAAGGAGAAGCTTTTCTTGGGAAGCCATAACATGAGCATTATGTATCCTGACATTGAGACTGTGTTTGTGGTGGCCAATAACCAAAAGAATGTAAATTACTATAAGTATCAATGTTTGTCTTAATTGTTAGATGAACTTTGATTCTAAGGAAAATGGTGGTAGGAAAAGGTTTTGTTGGGAAACCAAAGCATCAATATCAAGTATCCCAATGAGGAGAACTTCTTTATGGAGGTCAATCACAAAAAAAATGGAAATTGCTATGAGTATCAACATTTATCCCACATAACAGATGAGCTTCGCTTCTAAGGAAAATGGAGGAAGAAAAAGCTTTTCTAGCAAAACTAAAGCATCAATATCACGTAACACAATGAGGAAAATGTGTTTATGGAGGCAAGTCACAAAAAGAATGAAATTTTTAGGAGTATCTATGATTGTGTCATTTGACATGCGAAATTTGATTCTAAGGAAAATGGTGAAAGGGAAAACTTTTCTTGTAAAACCAAAGCATCAATATCATGTATCTTAATGAAGAGAACATGTTTAAGAGGTCAATCGCAACATGAATGGAAATTATTATGAGTATTAATGCTTGTCACATTTGATAGATGAACTTTGATTCTAAGGAAAATAGTGGAAGGAAAAGCTTTTCTTAGGAAACCTAAACATCAATATCATGTATCCCAACATAGAGAATGTGTTTATAAAGGCCAATCACAAAAAGAATGGCAATTGTTACGAGTATCCACATTTCTCATTCGATGGATGAACTTTAATTCTAAGGAAAGTGGTGGAAGGGAAAACATTTCTCACAAAATCAAAGCATCAGTATCATGTATCTTAATAAGGAGAATGTGTTTATAGAGGACTATCATAAGAGGAATGGAAATTATTACGAGTATCTATATATTATCTCATTGACAAATGTAGTTGGATTCTAAGAAAAATGATGAATGGAAAAACTTGTAAAACCAAAGCATTAATATCTTGTATCCCAATTAGGAGAATTTGTTTATGGAGGCCAATCACAAAATGAATGGAAATTATTACAAGTATCAATGTTTGTCTTATTTGATAGACGAACTTTGACTCGATAGGAATTGGTGGAAGGAAAAGCATTTTTTGCAAATCTAAGGCATCCAATCATGTATCCAACAAGGAAAATGTGTTTGTGGAGGCCAGCCATTAGAAGAATGGAAGTTATTATGAATAACAATGTTTGTCTCATCCATTGGATTGCAGACACCTTATTTTGTCTGCGCTAATTTTTTTAGCAACCTAGGGCATGGATGTGAGAGGGGGTAATGATCGCCAGGCTACATTGTTGCCTAGCAACAAAGTATTTTGAGGAAGTCAAGAAGGCCTACAGATCGTATCAAAGATAAATGCAAAGATATGGCATCAAAGACATGGTTCAAGGTGTCCGGGGATAAAAGATATGAGAAAATTCATAATTTTGATTGAATGTATCGATACATGGTTCTCATGTATCTATACAATGTTCCAAAATGCCAAAAAATTGAAATGTCCCCATTTGTATCGATACAACATGTAAATGTATTAATACATAAGCTTATGTATTGATGCAGGAGCTCATATATCGATACTAGGCCATGCCAAGACCAAAACGTGGATTATGTAAAGAAATGTATCAATACAAATCAACACGTATCGATACAATGGTTTATAGTATCGATACAATGATCATAGTATCCATACAATGTTCATTGTATTGATACATTCTGCAATGTATCGATACATATAGGCCAGTTTCCATGGATCGAGCACTTTTGACTCATCCACCATTGATCAAAAACTCGATTTTAACTTATTTCTTTGCATAAAAAAAGATCAAAACCCATATCAAATTACGAATTTGGACTTCTGAATTTTATCAAAACATTTTTTTTGAAGTCTAAATTAGATTAAAAAGTTCAATGTCACATGATCACCTTATTCCTTCCTAGTTTGTTGACTAAGATCACCATTAGACACCCTATTTGCTAGAAAATCATTTCAGCATTTAAACCAGCCACCCTATGTCCATCACATTGGCAGCAAGTTGCTCCCTAAAGCCACTCTATAGCCACCAAGTTGACATCACTTTGTCCCATTTGAGAAATGACCAAAAATACCTCCTATTTTGCTCCAAAATGCTAGTATAAATAGACCACTTATATCTCAACTAAGGGAATTTAGATTCTAGCTTGTTTCAGCTTCCAAAACACATTCCTACACCAAGAAAACTAGAATCTCGTAGCTCTTCACTCACCACCCAAAAACAGCCCCAAAACACTCATTCCTAACCATTACGCATTCTAAAAATCACCCTCATCCATACCAGAACCAAACCTCATTATTTCTCTCTTTTTCTTGCTTATTAACAACAAGGAAAAGAGGGAAATTCAAGCCATCTCTACTGCTCTAATTATTTGGCCAAAAAATAAAGCTTTGTTGGTATAACTTCCTACTTTATCACTTTCGTTTTTTGTTTTTTAGCATCTTCATCATTTTAGTAAGCTCTCCATGTTTCCATCACCCTCTTAGGATTATCATGTATAATTCTGCCCATTTATGTGCAAAATGCCTCATTGCAGCCTCATTAGTTTGATATCTCTTACTTATGCATTTTATGCCATATCCATGCATCTTGTTATCCTTAATCCATGCATGAATCATTAGCCTAACATGTTTCAAGCACATTTATGCATTAGCTTGCATGAATCTTGTCATTTTTAGCATCCATAACATTTTCTTGTCAAAATGCATAACACTTTCTTTGTCTAGACCATTGGTAAAGTCAGCATCCCCATTCATGTTATGTGTCATCCCCTTGTATGTTCATTGTTTTCTCTTTTTCTAAATGCAAGTTTAATGGCTATGAAAAACTGATTTTCAAAACCTCCCTAAGCCAAGCATGTTAACCTTAACCAATAAGGATTAGCATGAACCTAGCATTTTCCTTAAAGTTAGCAAAATTACTTAGGGAAAATTAATTTTTCAAATCTGGAATCCTAGTTAAACGAGCTTAAATTTTCTAATTTTACAATGAAAATGGCCTTACACTTGTTTCTAAAATGTTCGTGCCTTGTTTTTGAGTCGAAACCTTGAACGGTATGATCGATGGGCTATTTCATCATCCCAAAATACTCTGGGGCTATGCAAATTAGTGGTTTTAAGGAAATGGTGGAAGAAAAAGCTTTTATTGGGAAACCAAAGCATCAATATCAAGTATCCCAATGAGGAGAACTTGTTTATGGAGCATAATCCCAAAAAACAATAGGAATTGTTATGAGTATCAATGTTTGCCCTACTTAACAGGTGAGCTTCGATTTTAAGGAAAATGGTGAAAGGAAAAGCATTTCATGCGAAACCAAAGCATCAATATCATGTATCCCAACATTAAGACCTTGTTTGTGGTGGCCAATAGTAGAAAGAAGGAAAATTACTATGAGTATCCATGTTTGTCCCATTTGGCAAGTGAACTTTGATTTTAAGGAAAATGGCGAAAGGAAAAGCTTTTCTTGTAGAACACAAGCATCAATATCATGTATGCCAATAAGGAAAACAAGTTTATGGAGTCTAATTAGAAAATGAGTCGAAATTATTATGGGTATACAAGTTTGTGTCATTTAAAAGATGACCTTTGATTCTAAGGAAAATGGTGGAAAGAAAAGCTTTTCTTAGGAAACAAAAGTATTAATGTCACGTATCCCAATGCGTAAAACATGTTTATGGAGGCCAATCACAAAATGAATGGAAATTGTGATAAGTATCGATATTTGTCTCATTTAGCGAAAAAACTTCAATTCTATGGAAAATGGCAGAAGGAAAAGCCTTTCTTGGGAAATTGAAGCATCAATATCATGTACCTCAATGAGGAGAATGTATTTATGGCCAGTCACAAAAAATGAAAATTATTACGAGTATCAATGTTTGTCTCATTTGACAAATGAACTTTGATTTAAAGGAAAATGGTGAAAGGAAATGCTTTTCTTGGAAGACAAAAGTATCAATGTCATGTATCCCAATGTAGAGAACATGCTTATAGAGGCCAATCACAAATGAATTGAAATTGTTACAAGCCTCAATGTTTGTCTCATTTGATAGACGAACTTCGATTCTAAGAAAAATAGTGGAAGGAAAAAATTTTCTAGCAAAACCAAAGCATCAATATCATGTACCCAAAGAAGAGAATGTGTGTATGCAGGCTAGACACAAAAAGAATGGAAATTATTATGAGAATCTATGTTTGTCTCATTTTAAGGGTGAACTTTGATTCTAAGGAAAATGTTAAAGGGAAAGCTTTTCTTGCAAAAGCATCAATATCATGTATCCTAATGAGAAGAATGTGTTTATGGAGGCCAATCATAAATGAATGGAAATTATTATGAGTATCAATGGTTGTCTCATTTGATGGATGGACTTTGATTCTAATGGAAATGGTGGAAAGAAAACTTTTTCTTGTGAAATCAAAGTCTCATTGTCATGTTTCCTAATGAGGAAATGTTTTATGGAGGCCAACCACAAAAGGAATGGAAATTATTATAAGTAATTATGTTTGTCCCATCTAATGAACAAACTATGATTGTATGGACAATGGTGGCAGGAAAAGCTTTTCCTAGGAAATTGAAGATTAATATCATGTACCCCAATGAATGAAGAGAATGCTTTTATGGAGGCCAATCACAAAAAAAAATGAAAAATATTAGGAGTATCCGTGTTTGTCTTATTTGACAAATGAACCTTGATTATAAAGAAAATGGTGGAAGGAAAGGCTTTTCTTAGGAAACAAAAGTATCAATGTCATATATCCTAATTCGAAGAACGTGTTTATGAAGGCCAATCACAAAATAAATGGAAATTGTTATGAGCATCAATATTTATTTCATTTGACATATGAACTTTGATTCTATGAAAAATAGTGGAGGGAAAAGCTTTTCTTGGGAAATTAAAGCGTCAATAACATGTTCCAAAATGAGGAGAATGTGTTTACAAAGGCCAATCACAAAAAGAATAGAAATTATTAGGAGTAATAATGTTTATCTTATTTGGCAAACAAACTTTGATTCTAAGGAAAATGGTGGAAGAAAAAGCTTTCCTTGGGAAACAAAAGTATCAATGTCATGTAACCTAATGCAGAAAATATGTTTATAGAGCCCAATCACAAAATAAATTGAAATTGTTATGAGTATCAGTGTTTGTCCCATTTAATGGACTAACTTCGATTCTAAGAAAAATGATAGGAGAAAAAGCTTTTCTTGCGAAACCAAAGCTTCAGTGTTATGGAAATTATTACGAGAATCAATGTTCATCCTATTTGAAGGTTAACATGTTTATGTAGGCCTGTAACAAAAGTAATGGAAATTATTACGACTATCCATGTTTGTCATCTTATGGACAACTTTGATTCTAAGGAAAATTGTGAATGAAAAGCTTTTCTCAGGAAACAAAGAATCAATATCATGTATCCCAACATTAAGAACATGTTTGTGGGGGCCAATAACAAAAAGAACATAAATTACTATGAGTATCCATCTCTATCCCATTTGATAGATAAACTTTGATTATAAGGAAAAAAGTGGAAGGTAAAGCTTTTCTTGTGGAGCAAAAGCATCAATGTAATGTATCAAAATAAGGAGAATTATTTGTGGAGTCTAATCACAAACTAAATGGAAAATATTACAGGTATCCAAGTTTATTTCATTTGATGGACAAGCTTTGATTCTAAGGAGCATGGCGGAAGGAAAGGCTTTTCCTATCAAACCAAAGCATCTATATCGTGTATCCCAATGAGGCTAATGCCTTTATGGAGGCCAATCACAAGAAGAATGAAAATTATTACGACTATTTTTGTTTATCTCATTTGACAAATAAACATTGATTCTAAGGAAAATGGTGAAAGGAAAAGCTTTTCTCTTAAAACCAAAGCATTAATAGCATGTATCCTGATAAAGATAACATGTTTGTGTAGGCCTGTAACAAAAGTAGTGGAAATTATTACACTATCCATGTTTATTATCTGATGGACAACTTTGATTCTAAGGAAAATGGTGAATGAAAAGCTTTTCTCAGGAAACAAAAAACTAATATCATGTATCCCAACATTAAGAACATGTTTGTGAGGGCCAATAACAAAAAGAACATAAATTACTATAAGTATTCATCTCTATCCCATTTGACAGATAAAGTTTAATTATAAGGAAAAAGGTGGAAGGTAAAGCTTTTCTTATGGAGCAAAAGCGTCAATATAATGTATCAAAATTAAGAGAACTATTTGCGAAGTCTAATCACAAAATGAATAGAAAATATTACGAGTATCCAAGTTTGTCTCATTTGATGGATAAGCTTTGATTCTAAGGAGCATGGTGGAAGAAAAAGCTTTTCCTATCAAACCAAAGCATCTATATCGTGTATCCCAATGAGGAGAATATGTTTATTGAGGCCAATCACAAGAAAAATGAAAATTATTACGAGTATTTTTGTTTATCCCATTTGATAGATGAACATTGATTCTAAGGAAAATGGTGGAAGGAAAAGCTTTTGTCTTTGAACCAAAGCATCAATAGCATGTATCTCAATAAGGAAAATGTATTTATGGAGGCCAATCACAAAAAGATTGGAAATTATTATGAGTATCCATGTTTGCCTCATTTGACAAATGAACTTTAAGTCTAAGGAAAATGGTGGATGGAAAAGTTTCTCCTTGGAAGCCAAATCATATATATCTTATACCCTAATGAAGACAACTATTTATAGAGGCCAGCCACAAAAAAATAGAAATTATAACAAGTATCATGGTTTGTCTCATTTGATGGGCGAGCTTTTATTTAAGGAAAATGGTGGAAGAAAAAGTTTTTCTTGGGAAATTGAAGCATAACTATCATGTATCCTAATGCGGAGAATGTGTTTATAGGGCTAATCATGAATAAAAATTGTTATGAGTATCAATGTTTGTCTCATTTGATGGATGAACTTTAATTCTAAGGAAAATGGTGGAAGGAAAAGCTTTTCATAGAAAACCAAAGCATCGATATCCTATATCCTAATTAAGAGAATGTGTTTATGCTTGCCAATCATTAAAAGAATGGAAATTATTACAGGTATCCTTGCTTGTCTTATTTAATAGATGAACTTCGATTCAAAGGAAAATGGTGAAAGGAAATGCTTTTCTTCGAAAACAAAAATATCAATGTCATGTATCCTAATATGGAGAACATGGTTATGGAGGCCAATAACAAATGAATAGAAATTGTTGCGAGCAATAATGTTTATCATATTTGACAGACGAGCATCGATTTTAAGAAAAATAGCGGAAGGAAAAGATTTTCCTATAAAACCAAAGCATTAGCATCATGTACCCCAAAGAGGAGAATGTGTGTACGGAGGCTAGACACAGAAAGAACAAAAATTGTTATGAGAATCAATGTTTGTCTCATTTTAAGGGCGAACTTTGATTCTAAGGAAAATGTTGAAGGGAAAGCTTTTCTTGCAAAACCAAAGCATCAACATCATGTATCCTAATGAGAAGCACATGTTTATGGAGGCCAATCATAAATGAATGGAAATTATTATGAGTATCAATGTTTGTCTTATTTGATGGATGACCTTTGATTCCAATGGAAATGGTGGAAGGAAAACCTTTTCTTGTGAAATCAAAGTCTCAATATCATATATCCCAATAAGTAAATGTTTTATGGAGGCCAACCACAAGAAGAATGGAAATTATTACAAGTAAGTGTGGTTCTCTCATCTAATGAACAACCTTTGATTGCATGGAAAATAGTGGCAGCAAAAGCTTTTCCTAGGAAACCGGAGATCAATATTAGGTACACCAATAAGGAGAATGTTTTTATGGAGGCCAATCACAAAAAAAAGAAAATTATTAGGAATATCTGTGTTTGTCTCATTTGACAAATGAAGCTTGATTATAAAGAAAATAGTGGAAGGAAAAGCTTTTCTCAGGAAACAAAAGTATCAATGTCATATATCCCAATTCAAAGAACGTGTTTGTGGAGGCCAATCATAAAATAAATGGAAATTGCTACGAGTATCAATATTTGTTTCATTTGACAGATGAACTTTGATTCTATGGAAAATAATGGAGGGAAAAGCTTATTTTAGGAAATAAAAGTGTCAATAACATGTACACAAATGAGGAGAATGTGTTTATAGAGGCCAATTCCAAAAAGAATGGAAATTATTATGAGTATCAATGTTTGTCTTATTTGACAGATAAACTTTAATTCTAAGGAAAATGGTGGAAGAAAAAGCTTTCCTTCAGAAACAAAAGTATCAATGTCATGCAACCTAATACAAAAAACATGTTTATGGAGCCCAATCACAAAATAAAAGGAAATTGTTATGAGTATCAGTGTTTGCCTCATTTGACAAACAAACTTTGATTCTAAGGAAAATGATGAGAGGAAAAGCTTTTCTTGTGAAACCAAAGCTTCAGTACCATGGAAATTATTACGAGAATCAATGTTCATCCTATTTGAAAGGCGAACTTTGATTCTAAGGAAATTTATGAAGGCAAAGTTTTTCTTGCAAAACCAAAGCATCAATATCATGTATCCTAATGAGGATAACACGTTTTGTGTTGGCTTGTAACAAAAGTAATTAAAATTATTACTTGTATCCATGTTTGTCATCTGATGGACAACTTTGATTCTAAGGAAAATGGTGAATGAAAAACTTTTCTCAAGAAACAAAGAATCAATATCAGGTAACCCAACATTGAGAATGTGTTTATAGGGGCCAATAACAAAAAGAACGTAAATTACTATAAGTATCCATCTCTATCCCATTTGACAGTTAAACTTTGATTATAAGGAAAAAGGTGGAAGGTAAAGCTTTTCTTGTGGAGCAAAAGCACCAATATAATGTATCAAAATAAGAAGAACTATTTATGGAGTCTAATCACAAAATGAATGAAAAATATTACGGGTATCCAAGTTTGTCTCATATGATGGACAAGCTTTGATTCTAAGGTGAATGGTGGAAGCAACAAAACCAAAACATCTATATAGTGTATCTTAATGACGAGAATGTGTTTATAGAGGCCAATCACAAGAAGAATGAAAATTATTACAAGTATTTATGTTTATCTCATTTGACAGGCGAACATTGATTCTAATGAAAATGGTGGAAGGAATCTTTAAACCAAAGCATCAATAGCATGTATCTCAAAGAGGAAAATGTGTTTATGGAGACCAATCACAAAAAGATTAGAAATTATTATGAGTATCCATGTTTGTCTCATTTGACGGATGAACTTTGAATCTAAGGAAAATGGTGGAAGGAAAAGCTTCTCCTCGGAAGCCAAAGCATCAATATCTTGTAACCTAATAAAGATAACTGTTTATAGAGGCTAGTCACAAAAAGAACAAAAATTATAACAAGTATCCTGGTTTGTCTCATTTGATGGGTGAGCTTTTATTTAAGGATGGTAGAAGAAAAAGTTTTTCTCGGGGAACCAAAGCATCAATATTGTGTATCCTAATGCAAAAAATATGTTTATAAGGCTAATCATGAATAGAAATCGTTATGAGTATCAATGTTTTTCTCATTTGATGGATGAACTTTGACTCTAAGGAAAATGGTGGAAGGAAAAGCTTGTCATGGGAAACCAAAGCATCAATATTGTATATCTTTACTAAGAAACTTTGTTTATGCTTGCCAAACACTAAAAGAATGGAAATTATTATGAGTATCCTTGTTTGTCTCATTTAAAGGATGAACTTCGATTCAAATGGAAATGGTGGAAGGAAACGCTTTTCTTGGAAAATAAAAGTATCAATGTCATGTATTCCAATGTGCAGAACATACTTATGGAGGCCAATCATAAATGAATGGAAATTATTTCGAGCCTTAATGTTTGCCTCATTTGATAGATGAACTACGATTCTAAGAAAAATAGTGTAAGGAAAAGTTTTTCTTGCAAAACCAAAGCATCAGTATCATGTATCCTAAAGAGGAGAATGTGTGTATGGAAACTAGTCGCAAAAAGAATGGAAATTATTATGAGAATCTATGTTTGTCTTATTTTAAGGGTGAATTGTGATTCTAAGGAAAGTGTTGAAGGGAAAGCTTTTCTTACAAAACCAAAGCATCAATATCATGTATCCTAATGAGAAGAACATGTTTATGGAGGCCAATCATAAATGAATGGAAATTATTATAAGTATCAATGTTTGTCTTATTTGATGGATAAACTTTGATTCTAATGAAAATGGTGGAAGGAAAACCTTTTCTTGTGAAATAAAAGTTTCAACATCATGTATCCCATAGAGGAAATGTTTTATGTAGGCCAACCACATGAAGAATGGAAATTATTACAAGTAAGTGTGTTTCTTTCATCTAACGAACGAACTTTGATTGCATGGAAAATGGTGGCAGGAAAAGCTTTTCCTAGGAAACCAAAGATCAATATCATGTACCCCAATGGGAAGAATGTTATTATGAAAACCAGTTAAAAAAATGAAAATTATTAGAAGAATCCATGTTTGTGTCATTTGACAATCGAACCTTGATTAGAAAGAAAATAGTAGAAGGAAAAGGTTTTCTTAGGAAACAGAAGTATCAATGCTATATATCCTAATTCAAAGAATGTGTTTACGGAGGCCAATGACAAAGTAAATGGAAATTGTTACGAGTATCAATATTTGTTTCATTTGACAGACGAACTTCAATTCTAAGGAAAATAGTGGAGGGAAAAACTTTTCTTGGGAAATAAAAGCGTCAATAACATGTACCCAAATGAGGAGAATGTGTTTACAGAGGCTAATAAAAAAAGAATGGAAATTATTGTGAATATCAATGTTTGTCTTATTTGATAGATAAACTTTGATTCAAAGGAAAATAGTGGATGAAAAAGCTTTCTTTCAGAAACAAAAGTATCATTATCATGTAACCTAATGCGAAAAACATATTTATAGAGTCCAATCACAAAATAAATGGAAATTGTTACGAGTATTAGTGTTTGTCTTATTTGACAGATGAACTTCGATTCTAAGGAAAATGATGGGAGGAAAAGCTTTTCTTGCGAAACCAAAGCTTCAGTATCATGGAAATTATTATGAGAATCAATGTTCGTCCCATTTAAAGGGTGAAGTTTGATTTTAAGGAAATTTGTGAAGGCAAAGTTTTTCTTGCAAAAACAAAGCATCAATATCATGTATCCTAATAAGGATAACATGTTTGTGTAGGCCTGTAACAAAAGTAATAGAAATTATTACGAGTATCCATGTTTGTCATCTAATGGACAACTTTGATTTTAAGGAAAATGGTAAATGAAAAGCTTTTATCAAGAAACAAAGAATCAATATCATGTATCCCAACATTGAGATCGTGTTTGTCGGGGTTAATAACAAAAAAAACATAAATTACTATGAGTATCCATCTCTATCTCATTTGACAGATAAACTTTGATTATAAGAAAAAAGGTGGAAGATAAAGCTTTTCTTGTAAAGCAAAAGCATCAATATAATGTATCAAAATAAGGAGAACTGCTTATGGGGTCTGATCATAAAATGAATGGAAAATATTATAGGTATCTAAGTTTGCCTTATTTGATGGACAAGCTTTGATTCTAAGGAGAATGGTGGAAGGAAAACCTTTTCCTATGAAACCAAAGCATCTATATCATGTATCCCAATGAGGAGAATGTGTTTATGAAGGCCAATCATAAGAAGAATGAAAATTATTATGAGTATCTATGTTTATCTCATTTGACAAACAAACATTGATTTTAAGGAAAATGGTGTAAGAAAAAGCTTTTATCTTAAAACTAAAGCATCAATAGCAAGTATCTCAACAAGAAAAATGTGTTTATGGAGGCCAATCACAAAAAGACTAGAAATTATTATTATCCATGTTTGTCTCATTTGACGGATGAACTTTGAGTCTAAGAAAAATGGTGGAAGGAAAAGCTTCTCCTCGAAAGTCGAAGCATTAATATCATGTACCTTAATAAAGATAACTATTTGTGAAGGCCAGTCACAAAATGATGGAAATTATAACAGGTTTCCTGGTTTGTCTCATTTGATGGGTGAGCTTTTATTTAAGGAAAATGGTAGAAGAAAAAATTTTTCTCGGGAAACCAAAGCATCAATATCATGTATCCTAATGTGGAGAATGTGTTTATAGGGCTCATTGTGAATAGAAATCATTATGAGTATCAATGTTTGTCTCATTTGATGGATAAACTTTTATTCTAAGGAAAATGGTGGAAGGAAAAGCTTTTCATGGGAAACCAAAGCATCATTATCCTATATCCTAACCAAGGGAATGTGTTTATGCTTGCCAATCACCAAAAGAATGGAAATTAGTATGGGTATCCTTGTTTGTCTCATGTAACAGATGAACTTCGATTCACAGGAAAATAGTGGAAGGAAACACTTTTCTTGGAAAACAAAAGTATCAACATCATGTATCCTAATATGGAGCAAGTGCTTATGGAGCCCAATCACAAATGAATGGAAATTGTTACGAGCCTTAATGTTTGTCTCATTTGACATACGAACTTTAATTCTAAGAAAAATAGTGGAAGGAAAAGATTTTCCTGCAAAACCAAAGCATCAGTATCATGTACCCCTAAGAGGAGAATGTGTGTATGGAGGCTAGACACAAAAAGAATGGAAATTATTATGAGAATCTATGTTCATCTCATTTTAAGGGCAAACTTTAATTCTAAGGAAAATCTTGAATGAAAAGCTTTTCTTGCAAAACCAAAGCATCAATATCATGTATCTTAATGAGAAGAATGTCTTTATGGAGGCTAATCATAAATGAATGGAAGTTCTTATGAGTACCAATGTTTGTCTCATTTGATGGATGAACTTTGATTCTAATGGAAATGGTGGAAGGAAAACCTTTTCTTATGAAATCAAAGTCTCAATAACATGTATCCCAATAAGGAAATGTTTTATGGAGGCCAACCATAAGAATAATGGAAATTATTACAGTAAGTGTGTTTATCTTATCTAATGGATAAGCTTTGATTGCACGGAAAATGGTGGCAGGAAAAGCTTTTCCTAGGAAATCGAATATCAATATAATGTACCCCAACGAGGTGAATGTTTTTATGGAGGCCAATCACAAAAAAAAATGAAAATTATTAGAAGTATCTGTGTTTGTCTCATTTGATAAATGAAGCTTGATTATAAAGAAAATAGTGGAAGGAAAAGCTTTTCTTAGAAAACAAAAGTATCAATGCCATATATCCTAATTCGAAGAACGTGTTTATGGAGGCCAATCCCAAAATAAATGGAAATTGTTACGAGTATCAATATTTGTTTCATTTGATAGACTAACTTCGATTCTAAGGAAATAGTGGGGGGAAAAGCTTTTCTTGGGAAATAAAAATGTTAATAACATGTACCAAAACGAGGAGAATGTGTTTACAGAGGCCAACCACAAAAAGAATGGAAATTATTATAAGTATTACAGATGAACTTTGATTCTAAGGAAAATGGTGGAAGAAAAGCTTTCCTTCGGCAACAAAAGTATCAATGTCATGTAACCTAATGCGAAAAGCATGTTTATAGAGTCCAATCACAAAATAAATGGAAATTGTGATGAGTATCAGTGTTTGTCTCATTTGATAGACAAACTTCGATTCTAAGGAAAATGATGGGAGGAAAAGCTTTCTTCTAAAACCAAAGCTTTAATATCATGGAAATTATAACAAGAATCAATGTTTGTCCCATTTAAAGGGTGAGCTTTGATTTTAAGGAACTTTGTGAAGGCAAAGTTTATCTTGCAAAACCAAAGCATCAATATCATGTATCCTAATGAGAATAACACATTTTTGTAAGCCTGTAACAAAAGTAATGGAAATTATTACGAGTATCTATGTTTGTCATTTGATGGACAACTTTGCTTCTAAGGTAAATGGTAAATGAAAGGCTTTTCTCAGGAAACAAAGAATCAATATCATGTATCCCAACATTGAAAACATGTTTTTGGGGGCCAATAAAGAATGTAAATTACTATGAGAATCCATCTCTATCCCATTTGACAGATAAACTTTGATTATAAGGAAAAAAGTGGAAGGTAAAGCTTTTCTTATAGAGCAAAAGCATCAATATAATGTATCAAAATAAGGAGAACTATTTGTGGAGTCTAATCACAAAATGAATGGAAAATTTAATGGGTACCAAGTTTGTCTCATTTGATGGACAAGCTTTGATTGTAAGGACAATGGTGGAAGGAAAGCTTTTCCTACAAAACCAAAGCATCTATATCACGTATCCCAATGAGGAGAATATGTTTATGGAGGCCAATCACATGAAGAATGAAAATTATTGTAAGTATCTATGTTTATCTCATTTGATAGACGAACACTGATTATAAAGAAAATGGTGGAAGAAAAAGCTTTTCTCTTAAAACCAAAGCATCAGTATCATGTATCTCAACAAGGAAAATGTGTTTATGGAGGCCAATCACAAAAGACTAGAAATTATTATGATCCATGTTTATCTCATTTGAATGATGAACTTTGAGTATAAGGAAAATGGTGGAAGGAAAAGCTTATCCTCAAAAGCCAAAGCATCAATATCATGTACCCAAATGAAGATAACTATTTGTAGAGGCCAGTCATAAAAGGAATGAAAATTATAGCAAGTATCATGGTTTGTCTCATTTGATGGGTGAGCTTTTATTTAAGGAAAATGGTGCAAGAAAAAGTTTTTCTCCGGAAACCAAAGCTTCAATATCATTTATCCTAATGCAGAGAATGTGTTTATAGGGCTAATCATGAGTAGAAATCATTATAGGTATCAATGTTTGTCTCATTTGATGGAAAAACTTTGATTCCAAGGAAAATGATGGAAGGAAAAGCTTTTCATGGAAAACCAAAGCATCAATAACCTATATCCTAACTAAGAGAATGTGTTTATGCTTGCCAATCACCAAAAGAATGAAAATTATTATGGGTATCCTTGTTTGTCTCATTTAACGGATGAACTTCGATTCTAAAGAAAATGGTGGAAGGAAAAGCTTTTCTTGCAAAATCAAAGGATCGATATCAAGTATAGCAATAAGGAGAATGTGATTATGGAGGCCAACTGCAAAAAGAATGGAAACTATTATAAGTATCCATGTTTGTCTCATTTGAAGGATAAACTTTGATTCTAAAGAAAATAGTGGAAGGGTAGGCTTTTCTTGCAAAACCAAAGCATCAATAATGCATATCCTAATGAGATAAATGTGTTTATTGAGGCCAGTGACAAAAGGGATGGGAATTATATGAGTATCTATGTTTGTCTCATATGACAAGTGAGCTTTGATTCGAAGGAAAAGGGTGAAGGGAAAGCTTTTCTTGCAAAACCAAAGCATCAATATCATGCATCCAAATGAGGAAAATGTGTTTATGGAGGCCAATTACAAAAGAAATGAAAACTATTATGAGTGTACATGTTTGTCTCATCTGATGGACAAACTTTGAATCTAAGGAAAATGGTGAAAGAAAAAGCTTTTGTTGGGAAACCAACCATCAATATCGTGTATCTAAATGAGGAAATGTGTTTATGAAGGCCAACCCTAAAAAGAATGCAGATTATTGCAAGTAAGGGTGTTTATCTCATCCAATGAACGAATTTTGATTCTATCGAAAATGATGGAAGGAAAAGCTTTTCCTAGGAAACCAAATCATCAACATATGTTCCCCAATAAGGAGAATGTGTTTATAAAGGCCAGTCACAAAAAGAATGGAAATTATTATGAGTATCCTTGTTTGTCTCATTTTATAGATGAACATTGATTCTAAGGAAAATGTTGGAAGAAAAAGCTTTCCTTCAAAAACAAAAGTATTAATGTTATGTAACCTAATACGAAGAATGTGTTTATGGAGCCCAATCACAAAATAAATGAAAATTGTTATGAGTATTAGTGTTCATCTCATTTGGCAGATAAACTTTGATTGTAAGGAAAATGGTGGAAGGAAAAGCTTTTCTTGCAAAACCAAAGCATCAGTATCATGGAAATTATTATGAGAATCTATGTTCATCTCATTTGAAGGTAAACTTTGGTTCTAAGGAAATTTGTGAAATAAAAGCTTTTCTTGCAAGACCAAAGCATCAATATCATGTATCCAAATAAAGAGAACGTGTTTATGGAGGTGATTCCAAAAATGAATGAAAAT
Source organism: Adansonia madagascariensis (assembly GCA_038381835.1). NCBI lineage: Eukaryota > Viridiplantae > Streptophyta > Magnoliopsida > Malvales > Malvaceae > Adansonia > Adansonia madagascariensis. The sequence goes on along the minus strand of JBBYHL010050997.1, from coordinate 19,791 downwards.
TATTACGAGTATCAATGTTTGTCTTAATTTACAGACAAACTTTGATTCTATGGAAAGTGGCAAAAAGAAAAGATTTTCTTGAGAAATCGAAGCTTCAATATCATGTATGCCAATGAAGAAATGTGTTTACGGAGGCCAACCATAAGAAGAATGGAAACTATTATAAGTAAGCGTGTTTGTTTTATCTAATGATCAAACTTTGATTATATGGAAAATAATGGAAGGAAAAGCTTTTCCTAGGAAATCAAACCATCAATATCATGTACCCCAATATGGAGAACATTTTTATGGAGGCCAGTCACAAGAAAATGGAAATTAATAGGAGTATCCATGTTTGACTCATTTAACAGACGAAACTTGATTCTAAGGAAAATAGTGGAAGGAAAAGCTTTTCGTAGGAAACAAAAGTATCAATGTCATGTATCCTAATGCGGAGAATGTGTTTATAGAGCCTAATCACAAAATAAATGGAAATTCTTATAAGTATCAGTGTTTGTCATATTTGATGAATGAACTTTGATTCTAAGGAAAATGGTAGAAGGAAAAGCTTTTCTAGCAAAACCAAAGCATCAATATCATGGAAATTATTATGACAGTCTATGTTCATCTCATTTGTAGGGCAAAGTTTGATTCTAAGGAAATTTGTGAAGGGAAGGCTTTTCTTGCAAATCTAAAGCATTAATATCATGTATCCCAATGAGGAAAACACATTTGTTGTGGCTAATCACAAAACGAATGGAAATTCTTAGAGTATCCATGTTTATCTCATTTGTCGAATAAACTTTGATTCTTAGAAAAATGCTAAATGGAAAAGTTTTTCTTAGGAAACCAAAGCATAAATATCACATATCCCAACATTAAGAATGTGTTTGTGTGGGCCAATAACAAAAAGAATGCAAATTACTATCGGTATCCACCCATTTGATAGACAAATTTTGATTCTAAGGAAAAAAGATGGAAAAAAAAGCTTTCTTGTGGAAAAAAGCATCAATATCATGTATCAAAATCAGAAGAACGTGTTTATGGAGTCTAATCACAAAATGAATGAAAATTATTATGGATATCCAAGTTTGCCTTATTTGATGGAGAATAATGGAGGGAAAAACTTTTCCCATAAAACCAAAGAATCAATATCATGTATCCCAACGAGGGGAACGTGCTTATGGAGGCCAATCACAAAAAGAATAAAAATTATTATGAGTATCTATCTTTGTCTCATTTGATAGATGAACATTTATTCTAAGGAAAATGGTGGAAGGAAAAGCTTTTCTTTTAAAACCAAAGCATTAATAGCATGTATCTCAATAAGGAGAATATGTATTTTAGGCCAATCATAAAAAACTATAAATTATTATGAGTATCTGTGTTTGTCTTATTTGACGGATGAGCTTTAAGTCTAAGGAAAATAGTGGAAGGGAAAGCTTCTCCTGGGAAGCCAAAGCATCAATATCATGTACCCTAATGAAAACAACTTGTTTATAGAGGCCAGTCACAAAAATAATGAAAATTATTACAAGTATCCTTGTTTGTCTCATTTGACAAACAAATTTTTATTTAAGGAAAATGGTGGAAGAAAAAGCTTTTCTCAAGAAACCAAAGCATCAATATCATGTATCCCAGTGCGGACAATGTGTTCTTGGGGGCTAATCATGAATGGAAATCATTATGGGTATCAATGTTCGTTTCATTTGATGGACAAACTTTGATTCTAAGGAAAATGGTGGAACGAAAACCTTTTATGAGAAACCAAAGCATCAATATCCTATATCCCAACTAAGATAATGTGTTTATGCTAGCCAATCACCAAAAGAATGGAAATTATTACAAATATCCATGTTTGTCTCATTTGATGATGAACTTTAATTCCAAGGAAGACGTAGAAGGAAAAACTTTTCTTGCAAGAATAAAGGATCAATATCATGTATCCCAATGAGGAGAATATGTTTATGGAGGCCAATCGCAAAAGGAATGTAAACTATTATGAGGATCCATGTTTGTCTCATTTGATGAACGAACTTTGATTCTAAAGAAAATAGTGGAAGGAAAAGCTTTTATTGCAAAATCAAAGCATCAATAATGCATATCCTAATAAGGTGAATGTATTTATGGAGGCCAATGACAAAAGAATGGAAATTATTATGAGTAGCTATGCTTGTGTCATTTGACAGATGAACTTTGATTCTAAGGAAATGGTGGAAGGAAAAGCTTTTCTTGGAACACCAAAGCATCAGTATCATGGAAATTATTATGAGAATCCATGTTCATCTTATTTGAAAGGTGAACTTTGATTCTAAAGAAATTTGTAAAGCGAACACTTTTCTTGCAAAACTAAAGCATCAATATCATGTATCCTAATGAAGAGAACACGTTTGTCTTATTTGTTGGATAAACTTTGATTCTAAGAAAATTGATGAATTGAAAAGTTTTTCTCAGGAAACCAAAGCTTCAACATCACATATCCCAAAACTGAGAATGTGTTTATGGGGACTAATAACAAAAAGAATGTAAATTACTATGAGTATCCATCTTTGTTCCATTTGATAGACAAACTTTGATTCTAAGGGAAAAGGTGGAAGGAAAAGCTTTTCTTATAGAACAAAAGCATTAATATCATGTATCAAAATGAAGAGAACGTGTTTATGGAGTTCAATCACAAAATGAATGAAAATTATTATGGGTATCCTAGTTTATCTTATTTGACAGATAAACTTTGATTTTAAGGGGAATGATGAAAGGAATAGCTTTTTCTACAAAATTGAAGCATCAATATCATGTATCATAATGAGGAGAACTTGTTTATTGAGGCCAATCACAGAAAATAATGAAAATTATTACGAGTATCTATATTTGTCTCATTTGATAGACGAACATTGATTTTAAGGAAAATGGTGGAAGGAAAAGCTTTTCTTTTAAAACCAAAGCTTCAATAGCATGTATCTTAATAAGGAGAATGTGTTTATGAAGGCCAATCACAAAAAGACTAGAAATTATTATGAGTATCCATGTTTGTCCCATTTAATGGATGAACTTTGAGTGTAAGGAAAATGGTGGAAGAAAAAGCTTCTCCTCGGAAGCCAAAGCATCAGTATCATGTATCCCAATAAGGATAATGCGCTTATGGAGGCCAGTCACAAGAAGAATGGAAATTGTTACGAGTACCCATGCTTCTCTTATTTGATGGGCAAATTTTGATTCTCAAGAAAATGGTGGAAGGAAAAGCTTTTCTTAGGAAACAAACATATCGACATCATGTATCCCAAAGAAGAGAACATGTTTATGAAGGCCAATCACAAAATGATCAAAATTGTTACAAGTGTCGATGTTTATCTCATTTGATAGAAAACTTTGATTCTAAGGAAAATAGTGAAAGGAAAGCTTTTCTTGTAAAACCAAAGCATTAATATCATGTACTCCAAAAAAGAAAATGCATTTATAGGGGCCAGTCACAAAAAGAATGGAAAATATTACAAGAATCATTGTTTGTCTCATTTGACATGAGAACTATGATTCTAAGGAAAATGGTGAAGGGAAAGTTTTTCTTTCAAAACCAAAGCATCAATATCATGTACCTCAATGAGGAAAATGTGTTTATAGAGACCAATCATAAAATGAATGAAAATTATTACGAGTCTTGGAGTTTGTCTCATTTAAAGGACAAACTTTGATTTTATGTAAAATGGTGGAAGGAAAAGCTTTTCTTGCAAAACCAAAGCCTTAATATCATGTATTCTAATAAGGAAAATGTGTTTATGGAGGCCAACCACAAGAAAAATAGAAATTATTACAAGTAAACATCTTTGTCTCATCTAATGGATGAACTTTGATTTTACAAAAAATTAAGGAAAAGCTTTTCCAAGGATGCCAAAGCATTAATATCATGTACACTAAAAGGGAGGACATGTTTATGGAGGCCACTCACAAAAAGAATGGAAATTGTTATGAATATCCATGTTTGTCCCATTTGACAGACAAACTTTGATCTTACCGAGAATGATGAAAGGAAAAGCTTTTCTTGGGAAACAAAAGCATCAATGTCATGTATCCCATTACGGAGAACGTGTTTATGGAGGCCGCTCACAAAATGAATAGAAATTGTTACAAGCATCAATGTTTGTCTTATTTGATAGATAAACTTCGATTCTAAGGAAAATGGTGGAAGGAAAAGCATTTCTTGGGAAGCCAAAGCATTAATAACAAGTATCCCAATGCAAACAACGTTTTTACGGATGCTAATCACAAAAACAACAAAAATTGTTATGAGTATCAATGGTTGTCACATCTAATGGATGAACTTTGATTCTAAGGAAAGTGGTGGTAGGAAAAGCTTTTCTTGCAAAACCAAAGCATTAGTATCATGTATCCCAAAGAGGAGAATGCATTTATGTAGGCCATTCACAAAAAGAGTGGAAATTACTATGACTATCTATGTTTGTCTCATTTGACGGGCGAACTTTGACTCTCAGGAAAAATGGTGAAGGGAATGCCTTTATTGCAAATCTAAAGCATCAATATCATGTATCCTAATAAGGAGAACATGTTTATAAAGGCCAATCACAAAATGATCAAAAATTATTATAAGCATTAATGTTGTCTCATTTGACAAATGAACTTTGATTATATGAAAAATGAAGGAAAAGCTTTTCTTGTGAAACCAAAGGTTCAATATCATATATTCCAATGATGAGAATGTGTTTTTGGTGGCCAATCACAAGAAAGAATGGAAATTATTGCAAGTAAGCATGCAAGTCTTATCTAATGGACATATGTTAATTCTATGGAAATTGGTGAATGAAATAGCTTTTCTTGGGAAACTAAAGTATCAATATCATGTATCCCAACATTGAGACCATGTTTGTGGTGGCCAATTACAAAAAAATGTAAGTTACTATGAGTATCCAAGTCATCCTATTTGGTAGACAAACTTTGATTCTAAGGAAAATGGTGGGAGGAAAAGCTTTTCTTGTAAAACCAAAGCATTAATATCATGCATCTCAAAGAGAAGAATGTGTTTATGGTGTCCAATCACAAAAAGAATGAAAATCATCATGAGTATCCATGTTTGTCTTATTTGATAGATGAATTTTGATTGAAAGGAAAATAGTGGAAGAAAAAGCTTTTCTTGGGAAACCAAAGCATCAATATCATGTATCCTAATGTAGAAAATGTGTTTATGGAGGCCAATCACAAAAAGAATGAAAATTGTTATGGGTATCAATGTTTGTCTGGGTATCAATGTTTATCTCATTTGACAGATGAACTTCGACACTAAGGAAATTGATGGGAGGAAAAACTTTTCTTGCAAAACTAAAGCATTAGTATCATGTATCCCAATTTGGAGAATGTGTTTATGGAAGCTAGCCACAAGAAGAATGGAAATTGTTATGAGTATCCATGTTTGTATCCTTTTATAGATGAACTTTGATTTTAAGGAAAATGGTGAAAAGAAAAGCTTTTCATGGGAAACAAAGGTAACAATGTCATGTATCCCAATGCAGAGAACATGTTAATGGAGGCCAATCATAAAATGATCAAAATTGTTACGAGTATCAATGCTTTTCTCAATTAGTAGAAAAACTTTCTAAGGAAAATAGTGGAAGAAAAAGCTTTTCTTGCAAAACCAAAGCATTAGTATCATGTATCCAAAAGAAGAGAATGTATTTATGGAGGCCAATCACAAAAAGAATGGAAATTATTATGAGAAACTTTGTTTGTCTTATTTGATGTGCTAACTTTGATTGTAAGGAAAATAGTGAAGGGAAACCTTTTCTTTCAAAACAAAGCATCAATATCTTGCAACCCAACGAGGAAAACGTGTTCATGGGAACCAATCACAAAATAAATGAAAATTATTATGAGTGTCGATGTTTGTCTAATTTGACAGAGGAACTTTGATTCAATGTAAAATGGTGGAAGAAAAAGCTTTTCTTATGAAACCAAAGCCTCAATATCATGTATCCAAACGTGGAAATTGTGTTTATGGAGGCCAACCCTTAGAAGAATGGAAATTATTATAGGTAAGCATCTTTGTCTCATCTAATGGGCAAACATTGATTCGATAGAAAACAGTGGAAGGAAAAGCCTTTCTTGGGAAACAAAAGCATCAATGTCATGCATCCCAAAGTGAAGAACGTGCTTATGGAGGCCAATCACAAAAAGAATGGAAATTGTTAGGAGTATAAATGCTTGTCTTATTTGACAGATGAAGTTTGATTTTAAGGAAAATGGTGGAAGGAAAAGCTTTTCTTAGGAAACCAAAACATTAATATCAAGTATCCCAAAGCAGAGAATGTTGTTATGGAGGCCAATCACGAAAAAAATTTGAAATTATTATGAGTATCGTTGTTTATTTCATCTAATGGACAAACTTTGATTCTAAGGAAAATGGTGGAAGGAAAAGCTTTTCCTCCAAAACCAAAGGATTAGTATCACGTGCCCCAATATGGAGAATGTCTTTGTGGAGCCCAATCACAAAAAGAATGGAAATTATTTTGAGTATCTATATTTGTCCCATTTGACAGGCGAACTTTAATTCTGAGGAAAATGGTGATTGGAAAGCTTTTCTTGCAAAGCCAAAGCATCAATATCATTATCCTAATGAGGAGAACATGTTTATGGAGGCCAACTCAAAATGACCAAAAATTATTACAAGTATCAATGTTGTCTCGTTTGACCAATGAACTTTGATTGTATGAAAAATAAAAGAAGGAAAAGCTTTCCTTGTGAAACTAAAGGATCAATACCATATATCCCAATGATAAAATTGTTTATGGTGGCTAGTCACAAAAAAGAATAGAAATTATTGCAAGTAAGCATGCTTGTCTTATCTAATGGGTGTACTTTGATTTTAAGGAAAATAGTGAAAGAAAAACTTTTATTGAGAAACCAAAGCATTAATATCAACTATCCAAATACGAAGAACATGCTTAAAAGGGCCAATCATAAAAAAATGGGAATTGTTACGAGTATCATGTTCACCTCATCTAATGGATAAACTTCGATTTGAAGGAAAATGGTCAAAAGAAAAGCTTTTCCTACAAAGCCAAAGCATCAGTATCACGTATTCCAATGAGGAGAATGTATTTATGGTGGCCAATCATAAGAAATAATGGAAATTGTTGCAAGTAAGCATGCTTGTATTATCTAATCAACGTACTTTGATTTAATGGAAAATGGTGAACGAAAAAGCCTTTCCTAGGAAAGCAAAGCATCAATATCGTGTGTCCCAACATTGAGACCGTGTTTATGGTGGCCAATTATAGAAAAAATGTAAATTACTATGAGTATCCATGTCTATCCCATTTGGCAGATAAACTTTAATTCGAAGGAGAATAATGGAAGGGAAAACATTTCCTGTAAAATAAAAGCATCAATATCATGCATCTCAAAGAGGAGTGTTTATGGAGTCCAATCACAAAAGGAATGAAAATTATTATGAGTACTCATGTTTGTCTTATTTGACAAACAACTTTGATTCTAAGAAAAATGGTTAAAGGAAAAGCATTTCTTGGGAAACTAAAGCATCAATATCATGCATCAATATCATGTATCCTAATCAGGAGAATGTGTTTATGGTAGCCATTCATAAAATGACTAGAAATTATAATAAGTATCCATGTTTGTCCTATTTGATGGATGAACTTTCATTTTGAGGAAAATAGTGGAAGGAAAAGCATTTCTCGAGAAACAAAAGCATTAATATCATGTATCCCAATGCAAAGAACGTGTTTATTAAGGTCAATCATAAATAAAATGGTAATTGTTATATGTATCAATGTTTGTCTCATTTGATGGATAAACTTTGATTCTAAGGAAAATGGTGGACGAAAAAACTTTTCTTACAAAACCAAACCATCAGTACCATGTATCCCAATAAGGAGAATGTGTTTATAAAGGCCAATCATGAAAAGAATGGAAATTATTACGAGAATATATGTTTTCCTTATTTAACAGTTAAGCTTTGATTTTAATGAAAATGGTGAAGGAAAGCTTTTCTTGCAAAAGCAAAGCCTCAATATCATGTATCCCAATGAGGAGAATGTTTCTATAAAAGCCAATTACAACATGAATAGAAATCATTCTGAGTATCCATGTTTGTCTCATCTGACAAACGAACTTTGATTCTAAGGGAAATGGTGTGAGGAAAACTTTTCTTGGGAAACAAAAGTATCAATGTCATATATCCCAATAAAGAGAACATGTTTATGGTGGCCAATCACAAAATGAATAGAAATTGTTAAGATATCAATGTTTTATCTCATTTGATAGACAAACTTCGATTCTAAAGAAAATAGTGGAAGAAAAAGCTTTTCATTCAAAACCAAAGCATCATTATCATGTATCCTAAAGAGGAGAATGTGTTTATGGAGGCCAGTCACAAAAATATTTGAAATTATTACGATAATATATATTTGCCACATTTGATGGTTGAGCTTTGATTCTAAGGAAATGGTGAAAGTAAAGCTTTTCTTGCAAAGCAAAGCATTAATATCATGTATCCCAATGGGAAAAATATTTTTATGAAGGCCAATTACAACATGAATAGAAATCACTACGAGTATTGATGTTTGTCTCATTTGATAGATGAACTTTGATTCTATAGAAAAAGTGGAAGGAAAAGCCTTTCTTGCAAAACCTAAGCCTCAATATCATGTATCCCAATGAGGAAAATGTGTTTATGGCAGCCAACCATAGAAAGAAAAGAAATTATAACAAGTAGCATGTTTGTCTCACCTAATGGACAAACTTTGATTCTACGAAAAATAGTGGAAAGAAAATCTTTTCCTAGAAAACCAAAGCACTAATATCATAAACCCCAATGAGAAGGACGTGCTTTTGGATACTAGTCACAAAAAGAATGAAAATTATTATGAGTACCCATGTTTGTCTTATTTGACAAACAAATTTGATTATAAGGAAAATGATGGAAGGAAAAGCTTTTCCTAGGAAACAAAAGTATCAATGTCATGCATCCTAATGTGGAAAACATGTTTATTGAAGCCAATCACAAAATAAATGGAAATTGTTACCAGTATTAATAATTGTCCCATTTGACGAATGAACTTTGATTTTAAGGAAAATGGTGAAAGGAAAAGCTTTTCTTAGGAAACCAAAGCATCAATATCAAGTATCTAAATATGCAAAACGTGTTTAAGGTGGCCAATCATAAAAAATGCCAACTGTTAGGAGTATCAACGATTGTCTCATTTAATGGATGAACTTCAATTTAAAGGAAAATGGTGGAAAAAAATCTTCTTCTACAAAACCAAAGCATTAGTATCACGTATTCCAATGAGGAGAATGTGTTTATGAGGCCCATCACAAAAAGAATAGGAAATAGTATGACTATCTATGTTTGTCTCATTCGACGTGTAAACTTTGATTCTAAGAAAAATGGTGAAGGGAAAGATTTTCTTGCAAAACCAAAGCATCAATATCATGTATCCCAATGGGAAAAACGTGTTTATGGAGGCTAATTACAAAATGACCAAAAATTATTATGAGTATTGATGTTTGTCTTATTTGACAAATAAACTTTGATTGTATGGAAAATAGAGGAAGGAAAAGCTTTCTTGTAAAGCCAAAGGATCAATATCATATATCCCAATGATAAAAATGTGTTTATGGTGGCTAATCACAAAAAAGAATGGAAATTGTTATAAATAAGCATGATTGCCTTATCTAATGGACATTGATTTTATGGAAAATGGTGAACGAAAAAGCTTTTCTTGAGAAATATCAATATCATGTATCCCAACATTGAGACCGTATTTGTGGTGTTTAATTACAGAAAGAATGTAAATTACTAAGAGTATCCATGTCTGTCCCATTTGGCAGATGAACTTTAATTGTAAGGATAATAGTGGAAGGAAAAGCTTTCCTTGTAAAATTGAAGCATTAATATTATGTATCTCAATGAGGAGAATGTGTTTATGGAGTCCAATCACAAAAAAAATGAAAAATTATTTAAGTATCCATATTTGTCTTATTTGATAGACGAACATCGATTCTAAGGAAAATAGTCAAAGGAAAAGTTTTTCATGGGAAACCAAAGCATTAATATCATGTATCTTAATGAGGATAAAATGTTTATTATGGCTAATTGCAAAATGAATCGAAATTATTATGAGTATCCATGTTTGTCTCATTTGACAAATGAACTCGATTCAAAGGAAAATAGTCGAAGAAAAAGCTTTTCTTGGGAAACCAAAGCATCAATGTCATGTATCCTAATTTAGAGAATGTGTCTATGGAGGTCAATAACAAAAAGAATGGTAATTGTCACAGGTGTCAATGTTAGTCGTATTTGATGGATGAACTTTGATTCTAAGGAAAATGGTGGAAGGAAAAACTTTTCTTGCAAAACCAAAACACAAGTATCATGTATCTTAATGAAGAGAATGTGTTTATAGAGGCTAGTCACAAAAAGATTGAAAATTATTATGAGTATCCATGTTTCATTCAATAGACAAAATTTAATTCAAAGGAAAATGGCAGAATAAAAATGTTTCTTAGGAAACAAAAGTATCAGTGTTGTATATCCCAATGAGGAGAACATGTTTATGGAGGCCAATCACAAAATGAATGGAAATTGTTAAGAGTATCAATGTTTGTTATATTTGATGGACAAACTTTGATTCTAAGAAAAATAGTGGAGGGAAAAGCTTTTCTTGCAAAACTAAAGCATTAATATCATGTATCCCAAAGAGGAGAATGTGTTTATGGAGGCCAATCACAAAATGAATGGAAGTTATTATGAGAATATATGTTTGCCTTATTTGACAGATGAGCTTTGATTATAAGGAAAATGGTGAAAGGAACGCTTTTCTTGTAAAACCAAAGCATCAATATCATGTATCTTAATGAGGAGAACTTTTTTATGGAGGCTAATCACAAAATAAATGGAAATTATTATGAGTATCAATGTTTATTTTATTTGACAAGCGAACTTTGTTTCTATGGAAAGGCATGGGAGAAAAAGCTTTTCTTGTGAAACTAAAGCCTCAATATCATCTATCCTAATACAAAAATGTGTTTATGAAGGCCAGCCATAAGAAGAATGGAAATTATAACAAGTATGCATGTTTATCTCATCTAATGGATGAACTTTGACTCTACAAAAAATGGTGAAAGGAAAAGTTTTTGATGGGAAGCCGAAGCACCAATGTCATATGCCGTAATGAGGAGGATATGCTTATGGAGGCCTATCAAAAAAAGAATAGAAATTATTATGAGTGTCATGTTTGTCTCATTTGACAAACGAACTTTAATTCTAAGGAAAATGGTGGAAGTAAAAGCTTTTCCTGGGAAGCAAAAGTATCAATGTCATGTATCCCAATGCAAAGAATATGCTTATAGAGGCCAATCTTAAAATGAATGGAAATAGTTACGAGTATCAATAATTGCCTCATTTAATAGGTGAACTTTGATTCTAAGGAAAATGGTGTAAGGACTTGGGAAACCAAAGCATCAATATCAAGTATCCAAATGTGAAGAACGTGTTTATAGGGGTCAATCACAAAGAAAAAAAAAGGAATTGCTGCGAGTATCAATGTTTGTATCATCAAATGGATAAACTTCGATTCCAAGGAAAATGGTGGAAGGAAAAGCTTTTCCTATAAAACCAAAGCATCAGTATCGCATATCCCAATAAGGAGAACGTGTTTATAAAGGCTAGTCATAAAAAGAATGGAAATTACTATAAGTATCTATGTTTATATCATTGGACAAATGAACTTTGATTCTAAGGAAAATAGTGAAGGGAAAGCTTTTCTTGCAAAACCAAAGAATCAATATCATGTATCTCAATGAGGATAACGTGTTTATGGAGGTGAGTCACAAAATGATTGAAAATGGTTACAAGTATCGATGTTTGTCTCATTTGACTAATGAACTTTGATTGTATGGAAAATGATGGAAGGAAAAGCATTTTTTATGAAACCAATGGCTCAATATCATGTATCTCAAAGAGAAAAATGTGTTTGTGGAAGCCAATCAAAGAAAAGAAAGTGAAAATTATTACAAGTAACCATGTTTGTCTTATCTAATGGACGTACTTTGATTCTATGAAAAATGGTGAATGAAAAAGCTTTTCTTAGGAAACCAAAGCATCAATATCATCTATCCAACATTGGGACCATGTTTATGGTGGCCAATGACAAAAAGGATGAAAATTACTAGGAATATCCATGTGTGTCCCATTTGGCAGATGAACATTGATTTTGAGGAAAATAGTGGAACCAAAAGCTTTTCTTGTAGAACCAAAGCATCAATATCATGCATCTCAATAAGGAGAATGTGTTTATGGAGGCCATTCCCCAAAAAAAAGGAAATTTTTTGGAGTATCCATCTTTGTCTTATTTCATGGACAAACATTGATTCTAAGGAAAATGATTGAAGGAAAAACTTTTCGTGGGAAACCAATGCATCAATACCATGTACCCCAATAAGGATAATGTGTTTGTAGAGGCCAATCACAAATGCATGAAAATTATTATGAGTATCCATCTTATTTGAAGGACAAACTTTGATTCGAAGGAATATAGTGGAAGGAAAAGCTTTTCTTAGGAAACCAAAGCAGGAATATCATTTATCCTAATGTAAAGAACATGTTTATGAAGGCTAATGGCAAAAGGAATGGTAAATGTTACGAGTGTCAATGTTTGTCTTATTTGACAGACGAACTTTGATTCTAAGGAATATAGTGGAAATAAAAGCTTTTTGGGAAACCAAAGCATCAATATCATTTATCCCAATGTAGAGAACATATTTATGGAGGCTAATGGCAAAAGGAATGGTAATTGTTACGAGTGTCAATGTCTGTCTCATTCGACAGATGATCTTCAATTTTAAGGAAAATATTGAAAGGAAAAGCTTTTCTTGGGAAACCAAAGCATCAATATTAAGTATCCTAATCTGAGAACATTTTTATAGAAGTCAATCACAAAAAAAATGGAAATTGTTATGAGTGTCGATGTTTGTCTCATTTGACGAATGAACTTTGATTGTAGGGAAAATGGTGAAAGGAAATAGGTTTTTTTTAGTGAAACCAAAGGCTCTATATCATGTATCCCAATGAGAAAAATGTGTTTATGGTGGCCAATCACAAAAAAGAATAGAAATTATTATAGTTTAGCATGTTTGTCTTATCCATGGATGTACTTTGATTCTATGGAAAATGGTGAACAGAAAACTTTTACTTTGAAACCAAAGCATCAATATCATGTATCCTAGCATTGAAACCATCTTTGTGGTGGCCAATAGCTAAAAAAATGCAAATTACTACAAGTATCCATGTCTATCCCATTTGGTTGACAAACTTTGATTTTAAGGAAAATGTTGGAAGGAAAAGCTCCTAGGAAACAAAAGTATCAATGTCATGTATCCCAATGCATAGAACATGTGCATGGAGGCCAACCATAAAATGAATGGAAAGTGTTAATACTATCAATGTTTGTCTCATTTGACAGATATTTGATTCTAAGGAAAATGGTGAAAGGAAATGCTTTTCTTGAGAAATTAAAGCATCAATATCATGTACCCTAATAAGGAGAACGCATTTATGGAGGCCAGTCACAAAAAAAAATGGAAATTATTCAAAGTACCCATATTTGTCTTATTTGACAGATGAACTTTGATTCCAAGGAAAATGAGGGAAGGGAAAGCTTTTCTTCGATTACAAAAGTATCAATGCCATGTATCCTAATGTGGAGAACATGTTTATGGAGGCTAGTCACAAAATGAATGAAAATTGTTACGAGTATCAATATTTGTCTCATTTGATGGATGAACATCAATTCTAAGGAAAATGGTGAAAGGAAAAGCTTTTCTTGCAAAACCAAAGCCTCAGTATCATCTATCCCAAAGAGGAGAATGTGTTTAGAAAGACCAGTCATAAAAAGAATGGAAATTATTATGAGAATCTATATTTGTGTTGTTTGAAGGGCGAACCTTGATTCTAAGGAAAATGGTGAAGGGAAAGCTTTTCTTACAAAACCAACGCATCAATATCATGTATCTTAAAGAGGAGAGCGCAGAGGCCAATCATAAAATGAATAGAAATGATCACAAGTATCGAAGTTTCTTATTTGGTAGACGATCTTTGATTCTTATGAGTACCAATGCCTCAATATCATATATCCCAATCAGAAAAATGTGTTTATGGAGGCCAACCACAAAAAGAATATAAATCATTACAAGTAAGCATGTTTGTCTTATCTAATGGTCGAACATTGATTCCACAAAAAAAATGATGGAAGGAAATGCTTTTCTTAGGAAACCAAAGCATCAATATTATGTACCCCAATGAGGAAAACGTGTTTATGGAGGCTAGTCACAAAAAGAATAGAAATTATTACGAGTATCAATGTTTGTTTCATTTGACAGACGAACTTTGGTTATAAGGAAAATGGTGGGTGGAAAAGCTTTTCTTGTGAGACAAAAGTATCAATGTCATGTGTCCCAATGTGGAAAACGAGTTTATGGAGGCCAATCACAAAATGAATGGTAATTGTTATGAGTATCACTATTTGACCCATTTGATGGATGAACTTTCATTCTAGGAAAATGGTGGAAGGAAAAGCTTTTCTTGGGAAACAAAAGTATTAATGTCATGTATCGCAATGCGATGAACATGTTTATCAGTGCCAATCACAAAAAAATGGAAATTGTTATGAGTATCAATTTTGTTTCGTCTAACAGATGATCTTCAATCTGAGGAAAATGGTGGAAAGAAAAAGTTTTCCTACAAAACCAGAGCATTGGCATCACATATCCCAATGAAGAGAATGTGTTTATGGAGGCCAGTCATAAAAGATTGAAATTATTATAAGTATCTATGTTTGCCTCATTTGATAGGTGAACTTTGATTTTATGAAAAGTGGTGAAAGGAAAGCTTTTCTTGCAAAACCAAAGCATCAATATCATGTATCCCGATGACGAGAATGTGTTTATGGAGGCCATCACAAAATGAATAAAAATTATTACAAGTATCGATGTTTGTCTCATGTGACAGATGAACTTTGATTCTATGGAAAATGTTGGAAGGAAAAGCTTTTCTTGCGAAACCAAAGCCTCAAAATCATGTATCCCAATGAGAAAAACGTGCTTATGGAGGCAAACCACAAGAATAATAGGAATTATTACAAGTAAACATGTTGCTCTCATCTAATGGATGAACTTTGGTTCTACAGAAAATGATTGAAGGAACAACTTTTCCTGGGAGACCAAAGCCTTGATATCATGAAACCCTATACAAAAAATTTATTTATAAAGGCCAGTCACAAAAAGAATGGAATTATTATGAGTATCCATGTTTGTCTCATTTGACAGATGAACTTTGATTATAAGGAAAATGTTGGAAGAAATGCTTTTACTATGAAACAAAAGTATCAATGTCATGTTTTCTAATGCGGAGAACCTATTTATGGAGGCCTATCATAAATTGAATGGAAATTATTATGAGTATCAATGTTTGTCTCATTTGATAGATGAACTTTGATTCTAAGGAAAATGGTGGAAGGAAAAGCTTTTCTTAAGAAACCAAAGAATCGATAACAAGCATACCAATATGGAGAACATGTTTATGGAGGCCAATAAAAAATGGAAATTGTTATGGGTATCTATGATTGTCTCATCTAGCAGATAAACTTTAATTCTAAGGAAAATAGTAAAGGAAAAGCTTTTTCATACAAAACTAAAGCATCAATATCACGTATCCTAATGAAGAGAATGTGTTTATGGAGGCCAATCACAAAAAGAATCGAAATTATTATGAGTATCTAGGTTTGTCTCATTTGATGGGTGAACTTTGATTCTAAGGGAAATAATGAAGGGAAAACTTTTCCTGCAAAACTAAAGCAGCAATACGATGTATCCCAATAACAAGAACATGTTTATGGAGGCCAATCACAAAATGATAGAAAATTATTACAAGTATTGATGTTTGTCTCATTTTATGAATGAACTTTGATTGTATGGAAAATGAAGAAAGGGAAAGCTTTTCTTCTGAAACCAAAGGTTCACTATCATGTATCACAATGAGAAAATTGTGTTTATGGTGGCCTATCACAAAAAGAATGGAAATTATTACAGGTAAGCATGTTTGTCTTATCTAATAGAGGTACTTTGATTCTATGGAAAATGGTGAACAAAAAAGCTTTTCTTGGGAAACCAAAGCATTAATATCGTGCATCCCAACATTGGACCATGTTTATGGGGCCAATAATAGAAAGAATGTAAATTACTATAAGTATCCATGTCTGTCCAATTTGGTAGACGAACTTTAATTCTAAGGAAAATGGTGGAAAAAAAAGCTTTTCTTGTAGAACAAAAGCATTAATGTCATGTATCACAATGAGGAGAACGTGTTTATGTAATCCAATCACAAAATGAATGGAAATTATTATGGGTAGCCAAGTTTGTGTCATTTGAAAGATGAACTTCGACTGTACGGAAAATGGTAGAAGGATAAGCTTTTACTGGGAAACAAAAGTGTCAATGCCATATATCCTAATGTGTAGAATATATTTATGAAGGCCAATCATAAGATGAAAGGAAATTATTACGAGTATCAATATTGATCTTTTTTAATGGACGAACTTTGATTTTAAGGAAAATAGTGAAAAAAAAGCTTTTCACAGGAAACCGAAACATCAATATCATGTACCCTAATGGGGAAAACATTTTTATTGAGGCTAGCCGTAAAAATAATGAAAATTGTTATAAGAATCCCTGTTTGTCTCGTTTGACAGATGAACTTTGATTCTAAGGAAAATGGTGGAAGGAAAAGCTTTTCTTGGGAAACAAAAGTATCAATGTCATGTAACCCAATGCGGAGAACATGTTTATGGAGGCTAATCACAAAATGAATGGAAATTGTTACGAGTATCAATGTTTGTCTCATTTGACAGGCAAACTTTGATTCTAAGGATAATGGTGGAAGAAAAAACTATTCATGCAAAACCAAAACATCAGTATCATGTATCTTAAAGAGAATAATACATTTATTAATGCCAGTAAAAAAAAGAATGGAAATTCTTATAAGGATCTATGTTTATCTTATTTGAAGGGCAAACTTTGATTCTCAGAAAAATGGTGAAAGGAAAGCTTTTCTTGCAAAACCAAAGCATCAATATCATGTATCCCTATGAGAAGAACGTGTTTATGGGGGCCAATCACAAAAAAAATGGAAATTATTACAAGAATCAATGTTTGTTTTATCTGAGGGACGAACTTTGATTCCATAGAAAATGTTGAAAGGAAAAGCATTTCTTAGGAAAACAAAGCATCAATATCATGCACCCGAAAATTGAGACCTTGTTTATGGTGGCCAAAAACAAAAATAATGAAAATTACTATTAGTATCCATCTCTATCACATTTTAGAGGTGAACTTTGATTATAAGGAAAATAATGAAAGAAAAGCTTTTCTTGTGGAACAAAACATCAATATCATGTATCCCAATGAGGAGAACGTGTTTATTGGGTCCAATCACATAATGAATGGAAATTATTATGGGTACCCAAGTTTGTCTCATTTGATGGATGAGCTTAGATTCTAAGGAAAATGGTAGAAGAAAAAGTTTTCCTATAATTCCAAAGCATCAATATTAGTATCCTAATGAGGAGAACATGTTTATGGAGGCCAATCACAAAAAGAATGGAAAATATTATGAGTATCTATGTTTGTCTCATTTAATAGACGAACTTTGATTTTAAGGAAAATGGTGGAAGGAAAAGCTTTCTTTGTAAAATCAAAGCATGAATAACATATATCTCAATAAGGAGAATGTGTTTATGGAGGCTAACCACAAAAAGACTGGAAATTATTATGAGTATCCATATTTATCTTATTTGACAGATGAACTTTAAGTCTAAAGAAAATGGTGAAAGGAACAACTTCTCCTAGGAAACCAAAGCATCAGTATCATGTATCCCACTGTAGAGAATGTATTTATGGGGACCAATCATAATATGAATGGAAATTATTATGAGTATTAATGTTTGTCACATTTGATGGACGAACTTTGATTCTAAGGAACTTTGATTCTAAGGAAAATGGTGAAAGGAAAAGCTTTTTATGGGAAACCAAAGCATCATTACTCTATATCCCAACTAGGAGAATGTATTTATGCTGGCTGTTAACCTTGATTTCAGTTTTGATATAACAAACAAACTCAATTTAAATCAATACTCAACTTTGTATTTTTGTTTAAATTAAAAAACATCTTTAAAAATACTAAGTTTGTAATTATTGAGATGTGTTTAAGTCAACAAAATGTTTCACAAACAAGTTTTGAAGGTTAGTATCGATACAAAGAACATATGTATCGATACTATGCCTAAAACCCTTAAATGTATCGATACAAAGAACATATATATCGATACACGTTGCTTAGTATCAATACTCACTCCATGAGTATCGATACAGGGCTTGGCAATAGCCAAGATTTGTGTGAAACCCTTAAATGTATTGATACAATTGTATATGTATCGATACAGGCTGCTTAGTATTGATACTCACTCTATGAGTATCGATACATGGTTTTGCAGTAGCCTACATTTGGCTAAAACTGTCATATATATTGATACAAAGGTATTTATATCGATACAGCTTGCTTAGTATCGATACTCAGGCCCTACTATCGATACAACAAGTTGTAACAGTCATTTTTTTGAACTATGTATCGATACTCTTGGTACTGTATCAATACTTTAGCATGGGATTGAACGAAAATCAGCATTTATGAAGGCTACAACGGCTCTCCAACCACCACATTAAATGCCCAATATCTATGAATCAATTTGCAGCTATAAATATAGGTTCCAAATAGTTGAAGAAATAGCGATACAAACTTCATTGAATCATTGAACAACAAAAGCTTAAAATCATCAAATTCATTATTTTCTACTTGTATCAATTCATACTTTTCAAGTCTATTTGTATCTCATTCTTCTTGCACTTAAGTTCTAGCAAACATCCACCAACTAGAGGTTCAATTAGTTTGCAAAATACTTTTTTCATTTTAAAAAAAGGGTTGTGTGAAAGTGAGTGAAAATACTTGAGAGTTTGGGGTACAATTCTCAAAGTATTTGAAAGGTTCTATCTAAGCCTTAAAAGATAGTTGTATAAGGTTGTTCCTTATCTTTAAAGGTAACAATTTCCTTAGTGAATTGTGAAAATCACTTTGGTAAGAAAGTACCAAAAAGAGAGAACATAGGTACCGAATTAAAGGACCAAACCTTTATATATCCATTATTGATTTTTTCCTCTTCCTTATCTTATTTTAATTTTCAAATTTACAAAGTTTATAGAACCATTTCACCCCCATCTCGGTTCAATCTCTCCATTAAAGCTAACAATTGGCATCAAGAGCTTTGGTCTCCTTTATAGGTCTCATAACCTTAAGAAAAGATTCTTAAAAACTCAAAATGGAGAATACAAACATTGCAATCAAAGCATCAAAAAGCCCATAAGAGTTGAAAAGCCAAGATAAAGTTTGTTTTATGGAATTTGAGACAAATGCAAATGCTATAGGACTTGAAGGGCATTCCATTATGAGACATCCACTCTTTAATGGTGACAACTAGTCATATTGGAAGACAAGGATGAGGTTTTTTATCCAAGCAAATGATTATGAAGCATGGAAAATCATCGTCAATGGTCCACTCATTCCAAAGAAGAAAGTCAGAGATTATATTATGCCAAAGGAGGAAGAAGAATGGGATGAACAAGGCACCAAAATGGCACAACTAAATGCCAAGGCCATGCACACATTATTTTATGCTCTTGGTC
>JBBYHL010050892.1:0-31150 GCA_038381835.1 Adansonia madagascariensis | reverse complement strand
CATAGGATAATAGGAAATTTACCTAGAAGTGTTATCATCCTTGATGAATCTTAAAAATCAAAGGCTGGAAGATCAAATGTAAGCACAAATAAATACCTTAGAGGGAATAGTTGGAGGAATGGGGCATGAGATTTAAGAGATAAAGGAAGAGTTGTCCAAATTGACAAAAATAAAAGATCTTATGGGATCTTCAAGAGACACCAATCCTTTCAACCTGACCTCTGGCATAAAAACTTAAAGACTAATCTAGCATACCATTAGATGAAGATTCTAATCCTTGGTCTATTCACTTAAGTGAAGAAAGATGCCTAACTCTACACCTATACAAATTAGCCTACCCTCTAACCCTATTATTCTTCCTAGCACTACGTCATCATCTTTTTGATGTCAATACTAAGAAAAAACCAAGAAGGAATTGCCAATTTAATTCGATCCTACTATTCCCTAAAGAACTATACTTTTTCTTATTTCGAAATTAGCTTCTTGTTCTTAAGCACAATTCTTCTTATGAACCCCTTTTATCTTAAATGGTATGACATTAATGCATATTACAAACACCATATGGGGTCACAAGGACTTTCTATAGAAAAATGCAATGCATTAAGAGAAAAGTTTAAAACCTACTTGATGCCAGCTTAAACTAAGGTCAAATGTTGCTATTAAACTCCTGTCGCATTACTAGAAGCATTAAAATGCCAAGAGGAAATAAATGACTGTGAAGATAACCTTTTGGCACTTGGTGTGCTTCATAAATATAAAACTTAAAAAGGAATGATTAGGATCTATGAAGATTCATTAAAAGCGTTAACACAACAAGAAAAATGAAGTCTTTTTATTTCTTCTTTAAAATACTATAAATGTGGCTTTGTACGCCAACAATGAATGAATAAATCAAAATGTTTTGGTTAATGAAATAACGGTGTTGAATCATGACGGAAATCCTTAAGATTCTTGCCCAAACAATAACCTCTATGTCTGATACTTAACCAGTTGCGTTTTTTTTATACCCAATCTATATGGTTAAATACCGACTTATTCATTCATTTATTCATTCATCCATATATCTATTTTTCATTCATTGATGTCCATACAAGGATGATAATAAAAATTAATGTTGACAAGACACATGCATATTCATGCAAACTAATTTAAATTATATTTTTCAATTACGGTGGAATAACATAGAATCACTAGATGGAAGATACTACACAACAGCAAAAAATATAGGGATGAACTGCAAAGTTGATGGAAAGTTCACCAACAGCCTGAAGGTACTATTGACATTCCTACCAAGGCATCTGATAAAGTACAAGCAAAAAGATTATCAATTAATGTTTAAGATACATAGATGACAAATATCCAAAATATATAACAAAATATGCTTGCAGCTAATCCACTACCAGCCATTTATATTAACCCTGATGCCCTTCCACAAAGGGTAGATACAAGGACCCTCACCACGCAAGAAGATTTAGTGGTCCTCGACTTTAATGTGAAAAAAGTTGTAAGCAGAAAGGCAAAAGGTAGGCTAAAGCAGAAATCTAAAAAGAAAAGTTACGACTTCTTGAAAAAAGGTTAAAGGCCATAAAAGGGGATGAGTTTTATAGCAGTGTTAATATTGATATTCTTAGTCTAGTGCCAGATCTCATTATCCTGCTAAAGTTTGAAAAAGTATGGTAGATGACATGCCCCAAGGCATATTTGGCAACATATTGCCGCATAATGGTTGGGTATACCAGATATGAGATTGCTCATCCATATTTTTCCTAAAAGCCTGACTAGTGTAGACATCTAATTTCATCTAGGTCTCTTTTCCAATAACCCTAAATATCCAAGATTGAGAACTTCATGGCCACTCTTATAGGAACGATCTTTTTCAGGTTAACAAGACATTTTCAAGACCTTTTTAGTCATATTTAAATTGCTATAAGTTTATTTGACAGAAAAAGTCATATTTTAATATCTAATTTTGGATATACAAGATGAATATTTAAGAGAATAATTATTTTCTAATAGTTTCTTCTTAAATTTTAAAAAATTATCTCTACGGATGATATCACTGTCAAATTGCCTAATTTTAGGAATTTTTTGAGAATTTTTTATAAAATTTGAGAAATTAATTTTGTATATTTTTACCGATGCCTATGAGGTATCTATGTCAATATGCACTCTAAAAAATAAAAATATTCACGAAAAATTGGTATTTTATACCACAAGGTGTTAGGTTATCCATTTTTATAATTATTTTGAAACTTTTCACAATACCGTGAGTATCATACTCATGCAATTTTTCCTAGTAAAATTGTTTTGGATCTAGGATTTTCATCTTTATCATTTTGTAAATTAATATTTTGAATAATATGATGTATTTAGCTCATTTTATATAAGTTTTAATGCATTTTCTAGCATTTTCCCTATTTCAAAATATGAGCTTACCTTTATTTGTAAAATTCTTGGTGGAATTTTCTTCAGTTTTAAATTTCAAAATTCTTTAAATATTTTCGTTTAACCATTATTAAATCAATTTTTCAAAATTCAATTTATTATATAAGTTTTAGAATTTTTCTTGTTACCAAGATACTGAGTTTTCTACTGGGTAAATTTTTTCAGTAGAATTTTTTTTAGTTTATAATTTTTAAAATTCTTAAAACATTATGTTTTATTTCACATTAATTTAGTTTGTAAAAGTTTAATTTATTTTATGAGTTTTGCATTTTTTTATGTATAATAATTTTTCCTAGTAAGGGTTTTTCTCGTAAATTTTTATGAGTTTGCTATTTTTAATTTTTTTTGTAAATTAAAAATTTTGTTTATTATTATAATATACTAAATTGATCACATGGAATTTGATTTCAAATACATAATTTTTAATTTTTACAATTTAGTCTTTGTAATTAATTTTTATGGTATAATTTTACACATTAATACAAATATTATATAAAGTGCTCTAAAATTCAATAATGTCATGCATGACATCACTCATAACATGACAAACATAATAAAGTTAAATCAAATAAAAAATAATAATTATAAAACAAAATAAAATAAAGAATAAAAAATTCCCTAGAAAAGCCTAGAAGGCTTTTGGCCAAGGGCTTTTACTTCAGACTTTGGCTGAAACCTTCACCTATAAATAGGGGAAGGTTGTTTTGTTAGGGAGGTTTTGGAGAAAAAAAGGAAAAAAAAAACCAAAAACTAAAAAACATAATTTTACTTATTTTGCAAGTTTTTTCTTAAGGTGTAAACGCATGTTTTGTTTTCTTGTCTTCATTTTGATTATTTTCATCCTTATTCACAAGTCAAAATCATGTTAAGGCTCATGAATTTTTATCCATGTTGAAAGGCTAAAGATGGTGACTTTAAAAATTTTTGTATTTCTTATTATTTTCATTTCTTAGTTAAATCTTGTTTTGTATAAATAATATTATTCTTGTGGTTATGATTTTGATTTTATTGCAGTTATGTTGATGTTTCCTTCATGTTATTTTGATGTTGATATGTTGATTAGGATACTATTGTATTTAGATTATGATTTTGCTTTGATTTAAGTTTAATAATAATTATTTATGCTTATTTCCATGATTTTTTATATCCAAGCATGTAAATATTTCATGTTTTCCACCTTGATCGAATCTGATTGGAATTGTTCATGATGATAATATGCTTATTTTTGTCTTGATTTCATCGTTTTTAGGTTATTTTGTGTTGTTAGTAAATATAGAGACTAAATTACAAAGTATGTAAAAGTTTTTATGACATTCTTGGCGTGGTCGAGAGCTTTCTGAGCCATAAGATCTATGATTTGCATCTGTAAACCTGTTTTAGGTGTTTTTAACACTTTAGGAGTCATTTTACAATTTTAAAAAGTTTAGGGATTAAATAGCAAACTTTATTATTTTGGGGGTAAAATGGCTATTTTAGTCATTTTATAAGATTTCTATTATTCCCATGGTCTTTCGTATAGGTATAGAAATTTTTAAAACTTTTTGTATTCTCTTAGATTTTCATAGAGTGCAAAATGAAATTTTTAAAAGTTGAGGGGCTTAGTTGTAATTTTTTCATTTTAAGCCAATTTTGGTATTTTAATTTCCCTATTTAGGGTAAAATCCATCATTTTATGATTATTTTAGTGCCCGTTAAGGTGTTGGATAGTTTCACGTTAAACATATACACTAGGGGCACTTTGGTTTTTTACTTAGAACCGAGTCCTAGATAGTAACTGTGATGCTTCTATGCCAAAGGTGCATCTTTAGGATAGGTTTGTCCTTCCATCATCATGTTAGTGTCTATTAAGGTACTGAGATACTTTCACACCGAAGGTATATCCTAAAGATATTTTGGTAATTTACCTAAAATCGAGTCTTTGGTAAACACCAGGATGCCTCTATTCCAAAGGTGCATATTTATGATAGGTTCACACTTTTAGTATTATTTTTGAGTCTTTAGGGGTCACGGAGATACTTTCATATCGAAGGTATATCCTAAGGGCATTTTACTAATTTTGCATCAGAACCGAGTCCTATGTGTTTACTAGGATACTTTCATGTCAAAAGTACACATTAGGAATAGTTTCATCATATTGGATCATGTTTAGGTCTTAAGATTAATATTCTTAATAATATCAGATATATTTTTTAAAATCAATGCAATGTCTCCTAGTTAAATTAATACATGGGATTCCTACTAGAATATGCAAGGGGTTCTACGAATTACTTTAATAACGAGGCACCATTTTTAAAATGAAAGTCAAGATTTTTCAATTTTTATAAAAATAAAATCCTTTTGTATTCCATAGGTCTTCTAGCGAGGTATGATAAAGAATATAAAAACTTTTGTGTGCACTTGGTTTTCTGAAAGGATATGAATAATATTATGATTTTCAAAAATATTAAAACCTGATTTTATCATCTCGAATAATAAATTTGTTTTGTAAAATTTAATTTTTGATATATGGAAATTATAATTAAATATTAAATATTGAAACCAAATAAAAATCAAGAGTTAAATTAACATCTAATTAATAAGGTACCGATTTTCAGGCATCATGAGAGAGTCAATCCTTACTCGTGATTGTAATTGACTCCTAGACCCTTTTACGTGTCCCTTATATCAACATGGACCTCAGGTTTGATTTAGGGGTTTGTAACCCTCAAAACATAAACTCTGATGGGTGACCAATTTCACTTAATAAATAAATCGATGGTGACTCTAGAAAAAAGGTCATGTCGTAAGGACTATTTAGAGTTAATCAAGTGAGCGATTCATCTCGACAACTTGTCCCCAAGTACAAGAAGTAAAAATAATATTAATAATAATATAGGCCCTAAATAAAATTAAAATAATGATATATATATATATAGATATATAGGAATAAGTGATACATCTGTAATTTTAAATCGGGCTAGTCGGGATTCATGTCCGGGCAACGTTGCGATAGCTTTTCGACTTCATTGGGGACAGGTTATAGAGTCAAGTCTAAAATTAATTACGTGTTAAATAAATTTTGATTAATTCGATTTCAATAAATATTTAATTATAAATCTCGATAATTCAAAAAAAATCTTTTATTTTTGATTTAATCTATTTTTGTTTTTCTTTTTTTTTTTTGGATTTAGGTTAGGGATTTTATTTTAATAACATTGTACAAGAAAGATTTGTTTATCCCTTCACACAAACTGAGCACGTATGTTGTAGTTTCTTTTTTGGATCTCTAAAAGGGGCATAGGTACATAATCTTTAGGAGGGGGCAAAATAGCTCTGCCTTCTGAGGTGTTAGCCTCTATTTGGGGTAGTGAAAAGTCTATCGAGTGTAAATTCCTATGCATACTCAAGGTGTTAGCTTGTCATGGAAAATACTCTTACTTAGATTAAACCTTTTCTGACATAAACCCGTGATGGGTAAGGATAAGATATCTCATTAGTCTATTCCAAGCTCGAGAAGCAATTTGAGAATTAATTTAAAGGTCTGACCTAATCCTCATATAGTGAACCTCAGCGACCTCTTAGTTAAGACCATGTATTTTTTTTGCATTATTTCTTCATGTTAGATTTTATTGTTATTTGGATTTATTATTTTTTAGGGATACAAACTTATTTGTTCTTTTCTTTTTCTATGCATTTCTAATTACATATAGGACCCTTACTTTAGATTTGAATTTCAGCTTAGTTTAATTTTCATTAGGCTGTATGGGTGAACGAGCATATGAAGTGATTATCTCCAAGACATTTGAAGAGGTTTGGGTTGAGTCAGAATCAAATTAGAAAGAATAAGGGGACTATCTATCAAGGGATTTTGTGTTAGAATTATTGAAAATCACACATTTAGAAATCTAGCAAAATAATTTGTCAAAGTTTGGTGATTATAGGATGGTTAAGGTAATGTGAAACAGACATAATTCATAAAAAAATAGACATACTGCCCTTTTGCTTAAAATACCAATGGATGAACAAGCGCTTCATGCTTTAATTGAGTTTTAGGATCCTTCATATAGGTGTTTCTCATTTAATTAGTATGATATGACTCTAATAATAGAGAAAATTGCATATTTACTTGGATTAGGGCCTTTGGAGTCAAAACCTATCTATCACAAGGACATAAGCTGACAAGTTTTTAGAAGAAATTGACAGAATCTCGATTTCCCCCCCTAGTCAGCACCTCAATATATTATAAAGGCAATATAAATGATATCTCATAGCAATTTCTAAAAGGATACATCAAAAAACACTCAAATACAGAAGAAGCCCTAGATGCATTTGCCATGGCTATGTAGGGATTAGTGTTCTTTCTAAGGATACTCAAGCATGTTGAAGTAATTGTTGTGGATTTTTTTATTGATTAAAGAGAAGAATGCATCTGACTCCTACTATTTGAGCAAAAATCATTCGAGCACTTAACGCATGTCGAAAATTAGGAAAAGCCAAAATTTTCAAGAGTGCATTATTATTGTACATTTGGTCTCGAAGCCATTTTGGGGTAAGGGTGCTAGTAAAGTTAAGCCTTACTTTTCACATACATTTCTTTCCAAGAATTCATCAAAAAAAGTTGGTCCAACTCTAGAACAAAAATCATAAAGAATTTGACCATTGAAGATATAACATGAGGGCCCTTTGGTTTGCACCTTTCCTTTTCTACATTAATGTGGTCAGTTATTTTGTGTGCCTTTGCTTGATTTGTGAGGCACAGTGGGATGTGCACCACTTTTAGTCGATGATAGTATGGATCTCAACAATTTATTCCTATGACTTTCAGGTTGGCTAGTGTGGATTTAGATTTTTATGGAGAAAGCTATAGGAATGCACTTCGGTCAACAGCCTTATAGTGGAGAGAAAGATATGAATCAAGATTATGTGCTTACATAAACCAAACCATTTCTAGATATGGTGCCTAGAGGTGTATTTAAGGATGCAATTTCATCATCTCGGGTACATATAGAGTTAATCCTGAGGATCTATATGACCAAAATCCCTTACATCTTTCAAAATATAGTTGATTAAAGAAAAAGCAAAAAGAGATAAGAAAGATTGGCTGCTACAAATCAAGCTCATGAAGAAGAAGTCATGTATTTAAAGATGAAAAGGAAGGCTAAGCAAAAAGACATTTGAAAAATGGAAAAATAGTATAATTTAATAAAATAGGACTGGGTGGAATAAAATAAGAAAATGAAACTTGCTGGCTTATCCAAAAGTTTGAATGGATCTTCCAGTAGGACGTCTAAATAAATACATAAACTTTGTAAAGAATTGAGGATATAGAAAACTAAGGCCTTGAAGGGTGAAGCCGAAGGTGCCACCTTTGAATGGGAGTAAAGGGCATATATCAACACTTCTTTCAATAAAGAATATCTATAAAGAGGAATGAGCAGCTTAGGGCTGCCATTAGGAAGAATGAGAAAGAATGTCTAGATTGCTCCAGGAGAAAGAAATTTTTGTTATGACTGTTGGAGAGATGAGACAAGTGCTGCTTCAGTAAGAATATAATATTGATGTCTAGGCTCAAGCTTATCAGGAAATGTATTGCTTTGGGATAATAGGCTATGCCAGGTCCAAAATGAATGTGAAAAATGGAAAGTTAATTCCTTGGGTCGGTAGTTTTACATTGATCACCTCATAAAGCAAATTCACTCAATAGTCATTTAAGCAAGAAACATGGTGGAAAAAATCCATGTGCTAAAAAGTCAAATTAATTAGTTGGTGAATTTAGTCCAATTGTACTTAAGCTTTTTGAACAAGCACAATAGCAGTATGACCGATTAGAACTTTCCTTAGATGTAATCAAAATATGATTGACAATATGTAACCCTTTATAAAGTTAATGGAAATTTACGAGTTCAAATTTTTTTACAAAAGTAAGCGTTCTTACAAGTGCTTTTATACATTCACATCATATACATGGATATGTCATACATATATACATACACTTTCATACATTCATTAATAATTTATAGTTTAATAAAATTTGGATTCCTTTTTTTAAGGTTTTAGACATTCCAAATCAACAGAGATCCACTAGCAATTTACTCATCGCTATTACACTAGATCTAGAGCAAACAAAATGGCTGAGGATTAATTAGCCAGACTAAAAAGGCTTGAAGAAAGCCAATATCAATCTTAGGAGCCTATGATCAAGAGGCAGAAGGAAATGCAAGCTTAGATAACAAGATTAATGAAGTTACTCATGGCAAAAGAGTAAGTATGCTAGCTTGAAGATATCGCTGCCATTCCTGTCAAGACATTTGGGGGATACAGCCTAAGACAGAACAAGCCAATACTCAAGAAACTTAAACTCCGAATATGCCAAATGCGTAACAAAATTTCCCTGAAGCTACACTTCCTCCAGTTATTGTTATCAACCTTGATACTCTCTTACAAGGAGCAGATACAAAATGACACTTGCATGACAGGAATCAACAACTTCTGTTACAAAAGAAGAAGAAAAATGGAGGCAAAAATGTAAAACTAAAGTAAAAATCAAAAAAATTAGAGCTTCTGGAAAAAAGACTTAAAGCCATAAAGAAAGATGAGATATACACCAGCGTGGATGTTGAGGACTTTAGTTGGTTCCTGATTTGGTCTTGCCACCAAAGTTCAAAATGCCTGAGTTTAAGAAATATAAGGTCACCACTTCTCCGCAGGTTCATATCAAGATGTTTATCTAAAAAATGGCAAGTTATTCTCATGATGATAAGCTTCTCATCCATTATTTCTAAGAAAGTTTGACTGGGTCAATGCTAAACTGATATAACGGTTTAACACGTAATCAAATCCAATGTTGGTCAAATCTAGCCAATGTATTTTTGCAACAATACAAGCACATGGCTAAATGTGTCCCTAATAGATTAACCCTTCAAAATATGGAGAAAAAGTCCATAAAATCATTTAAAGAATATGCCCAAAGGTGGAGATACGTGGCTTCTCAAGTGTAGCCTCTTTTAACTGAGAAAGAAATGACCATGTTGTTTGTAGGCACTTTATCTCCTCTCTATTACGATAAATTGGTAGGGAACGCAATAAAGAATTTCTTCGATCTTATCATTTTCAAAGAAATGATTGAAGTTACCATAAAGGTAAGAAAGATGGCAAGAGGTGAATTTTCCATTGCAAAGAGACTTGACCTGCCAAAAAGAAAGAAGAAACTTCATCCACCAATTATGTTAGTCAGGCATTCCATTAGGAATCTTGTCCCTTTTACAAACACCAAGGTCAACAATCCTAAGAACACCCTATCTTTTAATACTAACACCCTATCTTTTAATACACCCTGACCATCTAACTCATCGATGCTGTAAACCACTACCTCGAGTTATCCTCAAAACCAAACTCAGACCAATCCAAATCAACCAGTTTAAAGAAACAACTAGTCTAGACCTGGTCATGATCCTCTCTTTTACTCTTATAAAAAAAATTTGATAAGCTTTTAAAGGCTCGATTAGTAGCTTGCTCTTTACAAAATCGTATGAGGTTATCTTACCTAGCTAGTATGACCCAAATGCCTACTATAAATATCATGTAGTAGCAGTCATCCAATTGAAAACTATACTACTTTTTTTGGAAGAGAAGCTGTTAAATTTGATGCTACCCTAAAACCTGATGTAGCAACAAACCATCTACCCAACCATCTTGAGCTAAGGGTTAATGCCCTAATTGTCGAAGAGGAGCATTAGGTGGAAAAGATGTCCTAAAGATTAAAACCCTAATGGAAAATGATTGGGCTATTATGAATCCTTAGTCAGAATCATGAATATATAAATTACTAATCAAACCCTAACCTAAACTTTTATAAGTTTCATGTTGTTCAATGGCATAGTTTACAAAATTGTTCATATTTTTTGGCTCTAATTCAAAAAAAATGATGGATAATGGTGAAGTTAAATTTTATGCAGAGATCGCTAAATAGGAAAAAAAAGTCAATTAATATGGCTGATGAAGGGTCATCAAAATTGCTCTACGGGGTTGGTCGTCCATTGGTCATTTATTGTAATCAAGCAAAGCCCACACCTCTTAAAAAAACTGTTACAAAGCTTATTATTCAAGCCCCTAGACCTTTTTTATATAAGAACAACAAACAAGCACCTTGGAGATATGATGATGGAGTAGTAACTCCAGAAGCTTTAGCAAGTCAACTAACGGTGGTTAATATTACTGGTGTTAGTCATGTAGCTCGAAGCGGACATGTCTACAACTCAAAAACTAGTAAAGTGGCTGCTAGGTTAAAAACAAAGGGGAAAACATCTAGAAAGTTAGTAACTACTGAAAACAATTCTATGAAAATTCAAAAACCTATCAAAGAAAAAGATGCTACTAAGTTTTTGAAATTCATAAAACATAGCGAGTACAGCATTATGAATTAGTTAAAATAGCATCCAACAAAAATTTCTATGTTGGCATTACTGCTCAGTTCTGAGACTCATAGAAATGCTTTGTTAAAGGTGCTTAATCAAGCTTATGTCCCACAAGACATTTTAGTTAACAAGCTTGACTGTTTGGTGAATAATATTGTTGTTGATAATTTTATTTGCTTTAGCGATGATAAAATTTCACCAGGTAGGACTACTTCCACCAAAGCTTATCATACAATGACTAATTGTAATGGGACTATACTTTCTAAAGTGCTTATTGACAATGGTTCAACTTTGAATGTCATGCCATGGATTACTTTATCCTAGTTGCTAGTAGATTGCAATCAACTTAAGCACAGTCAAATAGTGATAAAGTTTTTGACGGGACCAAGAGAGAAATCAAAGTAATGATTTCAATTCCTATAATTATTGACACATGTCTTTTGGAAGTTGAATTTCATGTATTAAATATTGCTCTTGCATACAACTATCTCTTGAGATGACCCTAGATACATTCTGTCAATGTTATACCTTATTTCCTTCAACAAAAAGTCAAGACTATAGTTAACGATAAGTTGGTCAATGTATCCAGAGGGAAGAAATAATCACCATGACTTCAATCGATGCTCTTTACATTGAAGTAAATCCTGATGCAAAGCAATGCTTATTTAAAGCATTTGAGGTTGTCAATGTTGCTTTCATTGTCGAGGGATCTCCATTTTTGAAGCCTCGCCTTTCCAAAAGCACTTATATGAGTTTAATGCTCACAGTGGGAAAAGGTGATCGAGTAAAAAAAGGGTTGGCAAATGCCTATAAAGGATAGTCAATCTATCCAAATAGTCAACAAAAACATTAAAGGGAACTAAAAAAGAAAGATTAAAAAGAGAGCTAAAGGAAATAATTTCAAGTCAAGATTTAATTCTTTATCCATCTTTGAAGGAAACCTTCTGCTATGGCAGAATCATCAATCTTGTTGCCTAAAAAAAAAGCAAATGATGATATGATAGCGATCATTCCTAGTTTTGAGAAATTTTAAGTGAATGTAATTAAGTCAGATGATGAATAGTTTGAGGAATGATCATGGAATCTGTCCCTTCCCTTTTAGACATGTTTAGACAAATTGGATTATTATTGAGAGAATTATAGTGCCTAGGCTTATCTATAGTAATTCTAAGAACTCTCTCATTTCTTTTGGCCTAAAACATATGAGAATTTTTTGGTAAAGGGCTTAAAAATGTCATGTCATCATTTTTTAGAAATAAAAAGCATGAACTTTTTATATATATTTGATATTTTTCATGCCCATATTCCTTTTCACTTCCACAGACACATATATGAATTACCTTATATTTTCTTGTTTGCCCATTCTTGTTTCATTTATTTTTATAGATCTTTTGATCAGAAAAAAGATAATAATCTCTTTTAGGATTCAAAAGTCAATTTTGAATGGTCTATTTGTTTAAACAAGGATACTCTAGAAAAATATTTCAATGATTGCACTCTACTACTTGATTCGTTGAAATTAATCTAACAGGAGGATAGGCAAATAATGCCTCATGTAGAGCCCATTAAGGTTATAAATTTAGGGGGTGAAAATGGCAAAAAAAAGGTTAGAATTGGAACTATTATCACGTCTGCTGCTAAAGTAGAATTGATAAATCTACTTTAGGAGTTCCATGATGTTTTTGCATGGTCATATCAAGATATGTCAAGCTTCGACCAAGAAATAATGGTCCATAAACTACCTTAAAAACCAAAATGCAAGCCAGATCAATAGAAATTAAGGAGGATGAAGCTAGAAATGCTTTTGAAAATTAAATAAAAAGTGAAGAAATAATTTGATGCTGGGTTTCTTGAAGTGGCGAAGTATCCAGAATAGGTTGCTAACATTGTCTTGATTCCTAAGAAAGATAGAAAAGTTAGAATGTGTGTAGACTACCAAGATTTGATTCGAGTAAGCCCAAAGGATAATTTTTTTCTCCCTTATATTGACACATTGGTTAATAACATGTAAAGAATTGTCTGTTTTCTTTCATGGACTGATTAACAGGTTACAATCAAATTAAAATGGCACCCAAAAACATAGAAAAGACAACTTTTATCACTATTTGGGGCACTTTTTGTTATAAAGTGATGTATTCAAGCTAAAGAATGCAAGGGTGACTTATCAAAGGGCAGTGGTCACTTTATTCCATGATATGATACATAAAGAAATTGAAGTATATGTTGATGACATGATTGCCAAGTCTCCTAGGAAGAAAGGTATGTCATAGATCAGCGAAAATTATTTAAAGCTAAAAAAAATTAATTAAAGTTAAACTCGGCAAAATGTACTTTCACTGCAAGAACAAGAAAGTTATTAGGATTTATTATGAGTGAAAAGAGGATTGAGGTTGATCCTGATAAAATCAAAGCCATTCAAGACTTACCACTCCGACGCACATAGAAAGAAGTAAAAAGATTTCTTAGGAGATTGACTTACATTGCCCGTTTCATTTCCCAACTTACAAATAAGTGAAGATTGGCACATGGCATTCAAAAAAGTGAAACAATATTTAGCAAATCTCCTAGTCCTCATACCACTAGTCATAGGACATTCTTTTATATTATACCTTTAGTGTTTAAATGGTCAATGGGATGTGTGCTAGGGCAACTTGATGAGACTGGTAAGAAAGAAAAGGTAATTTATTGCCTCAACAAGAAATTTCTAGATTATGAGGTAAATTATTCTCAAATAGAAAAAATATGTTGTGCCCTAGTTGGACTGCAAAAAGGTCAAGCAATATATGTTATATCATACTACTTGGTTGATCAAAAAAATTGATCCGATTAAGTATTTTTTTTGAAGCTCCAACATTATCTGGAAGAATAGCAAGATGGCAAGTCTTATTATCAAAAGATGATATAGTTTATATGAGCTAAAAAGTACTTAAACAAAGTGCTATGGCTGAATTCCTAATAAGTCGGGCCCTTAATAATTATTAGCCATTAGATTTTGATTTTCTTGATAAAAATTTGATTGTTCTTGTTGAAGATGAGGGTGATTGAATAGAGAAACTAGAATGGAAAATGTCTTTTGATAGGGCTTTAAATGCTCTAAATCATGGAATTAGAGTAATTCTTATATCCTTACAAGAAGATTACTATCTTTTTAACGCTAGGTTAGATTTTGATAGCACAAGTAATATGGTAAAACATGAAGTGTGTGTCATGGGACTTCGTGCAACCATTGAAAGAAATGTTTGATTGTTGAAGGTCTGTGAGGATTTAGCCCTAGTGATCTATCAGCTACGTGAGGTATGGGAAACTCAAGATCCAAGGTTGGCCTAACATAAAAAGTTGATTCTTGATTTATTACAAAGGTTCAAGAAGGTGGATTTTATTCATTTGCCTCAAGATGAAAATCTAATGGTAGATGCTTTTGCAACTTTTGCCTCGATGTTTAAGGTGAATAAGAAAAAAAGTAATCTCGATTCAAACGAGGTTGTATGAGTCTCTTACACATTGTCGCAATGTTAAACCAAACCAGATGGCTGTCCATGGTATTATGATATTAAAAGGTCTCTCAAAAATTGAGAAAACTCATGCAATGTCTTTGAAAATGACAATAAAACCTTAAAAAGGTTAGCAATGAGCTTCTTTCTGCATGGTAAAATCTTTTACAAGAAACACTATGATCAAACATTATTAAAATGTGTGGATGCTCTTGAAGCATATAGAATTTTGGAAGAATTACACAAAGGAGTTTATGGAATTCATGCCAATGAACATAAGATGGCAAAAGAAATTACGAGGTTGGGCTATTTTTAGATGACTATAGAAAGAAACTGTATTAAATATGCCTAAATATGACAAAAATGCTAAGTCTATACAGATAAAATCCACGTACCGCGTTCGCCACTAAATGTTATAATTGCTCCTAGCCTTTCTCCATATGGGGCATGGATGTCATTGGGCCAATTACCCCTATAGCTTTAAACTGTCATCATTTTATCTTGGTGGCTAGAGAGTATTTCACCAAATGGATTGAAGCTACTTCTTACGCCTGTGATAAGGTCGATAGTGATAAAATTCCTAAAAACTAATATCATTTGTTAATTTAAAATACTTAAGAGAATTATAATAAATAATGCCTCTAACTTGAATAATAAATTGAT
This sequence comes from Adansonia madagascariensis, assembly GCA_038381835.1. NCBI lineage: Eukaryota > Viridiplantae > Streptophyta > Magnoliopsida > Malvales > Malvaceae > Adansonia > Adansonia madagascariensis. The sequence continues at coordinate 16,158 of JBBYHL010050892.1, read as the reverse complement.
GATGTAGGTGTGCACTCATCTCATGATTTCTCATCATAATTCAATGATGAACCATCCAATGATGAATAGAGCAATAGAAGCAGGCAATAAAAATATTAAAAATATTATGGCGAGGATCGCAAAGACCTATAAAGATTGGCATGAAAAACTTTCTTTTGCACATTTATCTTATTATACTTTACTTCGAACCTCTACTAGGGCAACACCTTAGTTGTTGGTATGTGGAACAGAAGCCGTTTTACTAATTGAGGTTAAAATTCCCTTGCTTCGAGTGTTGATGGAGACCAAATTGGAGAAAGCTAAGTGGGTCTAAAAGTATTATGAATAGTTAAACTTTATTGAAGAGAAGAGGTTGTGAGCAATCTAGCATGAGCGAATGTATCGAAAGAGAATTATGAGAGCCTGTGATTAGAAACTTTGCCCAAGGCAATTTTAAGAAAGGGAGTTAGTATTAAAAAAATCCTTCATGGCCAAAAGGATAATGTAATGTGCTCCAAATTGGGAAGGACCTTATGTGGTTTAAAAAGCCTTTCTTGGTGGAGCATTAATTTTGGCAGAAATGGATGGGCATACTTTACCCAATCTTGTCAATGTCGATAATGTAAAGAAGTACTATGCCTAAAGGCAATTTCTAAAAAAGAAAAAAAAAGAAAGAGAAAAACAAATAAAGATGTTAAAGGGGGAGGCTTCAAGTTGAAAACCTAAAAAATGGCAACTTGAGGCAAAAGAATAGATGAAGTGAAATCCGTTAAAAGCTCAAGACCCAAAAAAGAAAGCATTATCCAATCGAAGCTATCTTCAAAGAGATTGATCCATGTAAGAGCAGTGTTCCATTCAAAAAAATTATTGAAGAATTAAATAAGAGATTCCAACTATCCGGACAATACCTAATTTTGTTATATATGTTGTATATACTCTTATTAAAAAGCTAATGTTATACTTTTTCCCTCTATTAGAATATAATTGCAAATATTTATTCATACCTTTGTCACTCTTTTATCCATACATTTGTCATTTTCATACCTTTGTCATGTGCATATATTTCTAATAAATGATGATTGACATTTTGAAAATAAATAAGAAAAAAATATTTTGGCATTACTTTGGATTGAGGTTAAACATTATAGGGACCTTAGTTGTTGTTTGAATTTTTTTTGGATATTTTAGGAAGGATTAAAATCAATTGATAATATGCTTGAGTATCAGCAAAGAAATGGAATTTAGAAGTTGTGATTAAGGCAAAACTTTGATAAGAGGAAGATTAATTCTTCACAGAAAGTTTTAGATGTAGGCATCATTAGCCTTATTCACCCTATTCAATCACAAAGAGCTCCAACCCAAGCATTATTAGCCTTATTTCCTTTACCTAAAGAAAAGTGATTTTCATAACATTTTCTAAAAATGCCTTCAACCTTGGGAATCGAAGTAGGTTCATTTTCCCCATACTATCTCTTGATGCAACTTTTGAATTAAGGTTCATACACTAACTCTCTTGGCAAAAAAAAAGTGATTTACATAACATTTTTTGAAAATGCCTTTAAATTCCAAAATACGCTAGATTAGAAATAATGAATAATGATCAAATTCATAAGTTGTATAAAGAATCATGTGAATTTATCATATGCATTCTGCATGCATTTGAATTCAATAATTTACAAAAAAGTTAACCATGATAATGAAAGAGAGCAGCAATCATGCTTATTCCCTTAAAATCAAAAGGTAAGTCCCTTATCCTTTCAAATTGACCAAGCATTAAATGTTATCCCAACCCTTTTTTATTTGTTGACTTGTCAGTTTTGTCTTGGTCAACTCCTTTATTTGTTGACTTGTCAGTTTCACCCTGACCAACACCTTTTATTTATTGACTTATCGGTTTTATCTTGGTGAAACCATTTTATTTATGGACTTGTCGATTGTGTCTTAGTCAACACTCTTTTTTTGTTGACTTGTTGATTTTGTCCTAGTCAACCTCTTTTATTTGTTGGCGTATCAGTTTTGTCTCAGTCAACCCTCTTATTTGTTGACTTACTGACTTGTAGGTTTTATCCTGCCAACTTTTCTTTTTGTTGACTGGCATGGTTTTGCCCCCAGTCAACCTATTTTAACTTAGCTTCCACCTTAGTCATTGTTTAGTTTTACAATTCACCTTTGCTTAATTAATTATTGTGTTTGTTATTAGTTTAGATTATTTTTCAAAGCTTAATGAGTTGAACAAAATTATGTCTATTTGGTCTTTGCCCTATTCCTGATTCTTAGTAATGATCAAGAGGGGCAGCTATAGACATCTAATTACAGCCGAGTCTTTTTTTCAAAAATCCTGAATATCTAAGATTGAGAACTTAATAGCCACCCTCATTAGAAATGATCTTTTTTTCAAATGAACAAGACATTTTAAAGATCTTTCTAGTCATATTTAAATGGCTATAAGTTCAGGTGACAGAAAAAGTAATATTTTAATATTTAATTTTGGATATACAGGGCGAATATTTAAGAGAAAAGTTATTTTTAATAGTTTCTTCTCAAATTTTGAAAATCTATCTCTGCAAATGATTTTAGGAATCTTTTGTAAAATTTGAGAAATTGACTGTCGTATATTTTTACTAATACCTATATGATATTTATGTCAATACGCACTTTGAAAAATCAAAAATATTCAAGGAAAATTTTGTATTGGCATTTTATACCACTTGGTGTCAAGTTATTCATTTTTATAATTAATTTGAATTTTTCACAATTCCACGAGTATTATACTTGTGAAATTTTTCCTGATAAAATTATTTCGAATCTAGGATTTTTACCTTGATTATTTTGTAAATTTATATTTTCAATAATATGTTGTATTTAATTCATTTAATATAAGTTTTACTATATTTTCTAAAATTTTTCCTGTTTTAAAATACGAGCTTATCTTTATCTGTAAAATATTTGGTGGAGTTTTCTTGAGTTTTGATTTTCAAAATTCTTTAAATATTTTCATTTAACCACTATTAAATCAGTTTTTCAAAAGTTAATTTATTTTATTAGTTTTAAGATTTTTCCTGTTAATGAGATATAGAGTTTTTTACTTTACAAATTTTTTGTAGGATTTTTCTATGTTTATAATTTTTAAAATTCTTCTAATAGTATTGTTTATTTCATGCTAATTCAGTTTGTAAAAATTTAATTTATTTTATAAGTTTTGCATTTTTTTACATATAATAATATTTCCCAATAAGGGTTTTTCTCTTAAATTTTTACAAATTTGCTATTTTTAATGTTTTTTCTCCAAATGAAAAATTGTGTTATTATCAGAATAAATTAAATTTATCACATGAAATTTTATTTCAAATACATAATTCTTAATTTTAACAATTTAGTCTTTGTAATTAATTTTTATGGTATAATTTTATATATTAATACAAATATCATATAAAATGCTCTATAAATCAATGATGTCATGCATGACATCACTCATAATAAGACAAAAATAATAAATTTAAATCAAATCATGTTTAATTTATATCAAATAAAAAAGTAATAATTATAAAACAAAATAAAATTAAAAATTGACTAGAAAAGCCTATATGGCTTTCGACCAAGGGCAAGGGCTAAAGCAAAAGCCCTTGGCTGAAACCTTTCCTTATAAATAGGGGAAGGTTGTTTTGTTAAGGAGGTTTTGGAGAAAAAAAGTAAAAAACAAAACACTAAATAACATACCAAAACAAAACAAAACATAAGAAACATATTTTTACTTTGTTTTCAAGTTTTTTCTCAGGGTATAAACACATGTTTTTTTTTCTTTTCTTTATTTTGATTCATTTTCATCCTTATTCACAAGTCAAAATCATGTTAAGGCTCATGGATTTTGTGCTTATCATATTTAGTTTATGATTTTACTTTGATTTAAGTTATTTATGCTTCTTTCCATGATTTTTAACATGAAAGCATGAATATATTTCATGTTTTCCACCTTGATCGAATCTAATGGGAATTGTTCATGATGATTTTGTGCTTATTTTTGTCTTGATTTCATGGTTTTTAGGTTATTTTATGGTGTCAAAAAACATAAAAACTAGATTGCAATACATGTAAAAGTCTTTTATGACATTTTTGGCTTGGCCAAGAGCTTTGTGAGCCATAAGATCTCTGATTTATGTGTTTGTAAACGTGTTTTAGGTGTTTTTAACACTTTAAAGGTCATTTTGTAATTTTACAAAGTTTAGGGTCTAAATAGAAAACTTTAGTATCTAGAGGATAAAATGGTCATTTTATTCATTTTTAATGATTTCTATTATTCCTATAGTCTTCCTATGGGATATAAAATTTTTTAAAACTTTTCGTATTCTCTCAGCATTTCGTTGGGTACGAAATGAAATTTTTCAAAGTTCAAGGGTTTAAGTGTCATTTTTGCATTTTAAGCTAATTCTAGAACTTTAATTTCCCTATTTAGGGTAAATCCATCATTTTATGATTTTATTTTACTGTCCATTAGGTTGCCAAGATACTGTCACATCGAAGGTATACCTTAAAGGCATTTTTATATTTTTACCTAGAACTGAGTCCTAAATTGTAACAGGGATGCTTCTATGCCAAATGTGCATATTTAGAATAAAATGTCTATTAAGGTACCAAGATACTTTCACATTGAAGGTTTACCCTAAGGGTATTTTGGTAATTTTACCTAAAATCGAGTCTTAGGCAAGCACTGGGATGCATTTATGCCAAAGGTGCATATTTAGGATAGGTCCACCTTTTAATATTATTTTCAAGTCTTTAAGGGTCACAAGGATACTTTCATGTCAAAGCCCTAAGGGCATTTTAGTAATTTTATATTAAAACCAAGTCCAATATGTTTACTAGGATACTTTCATGTTGAAAGTACATATTAAAAATAGGTTCATCATATTGGACCATTTTTAGATCTTAGAATTAATAAAATAGGATTTTTTTTTTAAATTAAGGTAATGTCTCCTAGTTAAATTAATACATGGAATTTCCAACATAATATGCGAAGCGTTCTAAAGATTACTTTAATAATAGGGCACCCTTTTTAAAGTGAAAGTCAAGATTTTTCAATTATTGTAACAAAAAAAAAACCTTTTTTATTCCGTAGGTCTTCAGCAGGGTACGATAGAGAATATAAAAACTTTCATGCCCACTAGGTTCACTGAGAGGATATGAATGACATTATGGTTTTGAAAAATATTAAAACTCAATTTTATCATCCAAAATAATAAAGTTGTTTTACAAAATTTAATTTTTGAAATATGAAAATTATAATTAAATATTAAATATTGAAACCAAATAAAATCAAATTTTAAATTAACATATAATTAATAAGGTATCAATTTTCAACATCATGAGAGGGTCGATCCTTACTCGTGATTGTAATCAACTCCCAAAGCCTTTCACGAGATCTTTGGTATCAACATGGACCTTGGGGTTTGTTTATGATTTCGTAACCCTCAAGATGTCAACTCTTATAGGTGATCGATTTCACCTAATAAATAAATAGGTGGCGACTCTAAAATAAATGGTGTTTTGTAATGACTATTTAAAGTTAATTGAGTGAGTGATTCATCTCGACAACTCAGTTCCTAGGTATGAAAAGTAAACAATAATAGTAATAATATAGGCCCTAAATGAAAGAAAAATAATGATATATAGATATATACAAGAACAAGGGGTACATGCACCATTTTAAGTTGGGATGGTCGAGATTCGTATCTAGGCCACGTTGCAACATGGGATAACTCTGGAATGGTACTTCCAATTAGAAAGAGACCAAGTGAGCACATTTAAGGATTTGGCTCAGCATTTTTACAACAATATGAGCACAAGTTGGAAATTGCTCTAGATCAAGGAACCCTTTAAAGCATGAGAAAGAATCCTAATAATAGTTGCATAGAATATGCCTGTAGATGGAATGACAGCCTCACGCTAACCACTCTCATTGTTAGGGAATGCACACCTATTTTATGGATACTCTACATCCTCCAAACTCTTACAAGTTGATCAAAAATGTTTTCTTTGAGTTCACAGATGTTTTATTTGCTCTATAATGAATTAAACATGGCATAAAATTTAGGAGGATCATGGATACCAACCAAGTACCATATGTGGGATGAGAAAGTGATCCTGTCAATAAGTTCCAATGAGTCATAAACGATGATAGCCAAGACCATAGAAAGTAATGAAAGTAGGGAAATCCATTTGGATTATGTCCTAACCCTAACTTTTTATCACTAAACGACCTCAATAGGTTTATCCTTATATCCTGTAACCTTTTATGTGAAATTTTTTAACTTAAAGCTCTAAAAGGTAAAAAGACCTAAGAATCCGTTTAGGCAATTCTCACAAGTAAAAAAGGAAAAGGAAGAAGGTGTATTATGCCTCACCAATTTCTTACACTGAGCTTTTTCTTTTGCACATTCAGAGTTAGATGATCTCCACTGTCCCAGCAAAGCCTAAGAAACCTCCCTACCTAAAGTGGTACAATCAAGCGTCAGATGTGAATATCACCAATAGGTAGAGGGCCATTCCAAGAAAATCGCAACGCATTCAAAAGCAAAGTATAGGGCCTTAGGGATGCCAATCCAGCGAAATTCTAGGAGCTAGTGGATGCTTATCAAAGATAATAGGCCTAAGGGTTATTGACCTTTTGGAAGTAAGCCAATCAGGATAGTTTCTATCTTGGCTTTAAGATTTTTTATCTTTCTTTTCAGAATATATGAATTTTGAAATGAATGAACATTGTCCATCCTATTATATGCCATAAACTTTGTTAATAATGATTTCCAGTATCTAAGGTAATGAGAACATTTCAAAAATTTTTGATTTGGGCATGTGATCACCATTAAATTGAACTATCTCAAAACTATCTTTCATTTCCATTTATTTTAGGAAAACTGATCAAATGTGCAATGAAATTTTTAAAAACTTTTAATTCGATTGTGCTAAGTTGTATTATCATATACAATAAAACCATCTTCATCAATTACCTGACATGCAGATCTGAAGATACCATCAAAGTTCCTAGATCCACATGAAAACCTCAACCAACTAGGCTTCTCCACTATTCTCCAATTCTTGGATGGTAGCGTGTGTGGGCATTCTTTGTCTTTATCAACTTTGGATTCATACGGCTTCATTCTCTTTAATGACTACCTTATGCCACCTAGTTCAGAATCACAAGATGTTGTGATTGGAAACCTTCAGGCGTGGCTAGGCATAAGCCTTTTATTTATATCAGGTAACAAGGTAGCCCTAATTTTAATTTTTTAATTAAAATAATTATTGTAGTAATTCCATAAAACCCATATATGGTGCCAACCCTAGTATGGGTGCCCACCATAATTTGGCCCAAACGCTAGTGTCCATAGACAATATTTTGGCCTAAATTTATTTTATGGAACTTAGTCAATTTAATTTGAATACTAATTAATTTTGATTAAATATTAATTTTATTTAGCCTAATAATTTTTCATAACTCTAATTCTAATTTGAAATAAAATCATTGTAATTTTATTCGAATGGTATAATTATATACTAATTATAAAAATAAAATTAACTATAATAAAATAATTAATTTAATCATAAAGTAAAATAAATAAATAAAATAAGTTTTAATTTATTTAGAATATTATTCATATTTAATTGATAAATAAATATTTAAACAAGTCTTAATAGATATTAAATTAATTATATAAATAATTAATTTTTTATATCTATTTAATTCAAATTAATTCTTATATTGATTCAAAGATAAATATAATTAATTTAAATTACTAATTCTTGTCTAAATAAATATTTAATCTAATTAAATATATATATTCTAAATAAATAATACTAAAAAATCATTTTCATTTATTTACTAAAGGAAATGTCCACACTCCTAAAATGCATGAATCTAACATATAACTTCACCATATTGGGAATCTTTTGTCTCCAAATATTTCGATCAATAACCAACCGTTAAGGAATTATATTAAGCTAGTAGATGGACCAATTGGACATATATAATTAGGCTCCAATAATTTATGTATTACTTATTCTATCCTAAATAATTAATCATATAAGTATTAATCTCAGAATCGTACCACTAAAGACTTGAGACTGCATTCCCAATTATATATTGTATTATGTAACCTTTATAATAGCTTTTTAGTCCAATGACCATGTCATTTGCAAAATAGCCTCATATGATATTCATGATCAACTTAAGGTTAAAAGTTTGTTTTACCTACTTGATCACCTGATCTTAAAGTTCTATTATACTCTCCATGCGAAAATGATTGTTCACCATATGTGAACAATTTATCATTTAATATACAAATGACCAAGGCCTCGTCCATTTTCACTATACCATGTAATACCTTTTAAGAGGATAACCTTAACTCTTTACAGAAGCTATGATTCTATATCTATAAGTAAAGTTCTCATCCAGTATAAGTTGTATGCCTAACGTACCAGTCTAGTAACTTACTACTTTGAGACGCTTTAGCCTTTGGAACTTTAAAAGCATATGAGTTATACAAATGGAGTCAATTACTTACTCAGGATTAGGTAATCACACAATGAATGTCAAAAGTGAATTAATCCATGTAAATAGACTTATTAATGGACTAATTACAATTTGGTCTAGTCCAATATATTAGTACCTCTAGGTAATATATCTATGTCTCTACTCAGAAGTCAAACCGCTATAGATGAACAAGACAAGCCACCTCCTAATTGGATTTAGATGACACAATAGTCTTAACATGAGTTAATTACTCATATTAACCCTATAGACTATGAACTATTGATTTAGACTAGTTACCTTAGAATACTGTCTTCTCATATATAAAGCCCATTGTATATAATATTCTAATGGTATAAATGCAAGCAGTCAACGAACCATATTTGCTTACATTTTCTTTAACCTGTAAATCTAAATGAGGATGAAATAGCAATGATATAATGAAAACTCAAAAATATATAAATAATCAGTTCAAATTAATGAAATACATTAAAATGTCTTTCATCTTTAAGGCAATGTTAACAATCTCCCACTTGCCCTAAGAGAGTAAATGAGTCATGTCTTGCATCCTCATACCCTCAACGTGCCTTTCAAAGCTACTGGCAATCGAGTTTTAGTTAAGGGATTAGCAAAGTTATCTTTGGATGCAATTTTGCAGACATCAGTAACTTTTTCCATCACCAGCCCTCTTATAATATGTTATTTCTTATCTATATGTTTTGTCGTCTTATAGTGTCTAGATTCCTTGGTATTTGCTATTGTTGCTCTATTATCATAATAAAGTATAAGAGGTCTATCCATACCAGGAATTACCTCAAGCTCCTTAAGCAACTTGTAAAGCAAAGTTGTTCTATAGATACTTTAAAAGAAGCCACATATTCGACTTTCAACATGGAGTCGGCTGTACAAGTTTGTTTTACACTCTTCCAAACAATGGTGACTCTTTTTAGGAAAAATATAGACCTAAAAGTTGATTTCCTTAAATCCTTACAAGTTTGGGAGTCTGAATCCATATATCTCAAGGGTATTGGGTCCCTTTTGGAATATACCAACATACTGTTCATTGGTTTGCTAAGATACTTGAGTATATGCTTCATAACTTGCCAATGCTTATTACTAGGGTTTGATAGATATCGATTTACAATACAACTGCATAATAAAAAATTAGTCGTGTGCAAAGCATAGTGTACATGAGACTACCCATAGTGGATGCATAAGGGATTTTCTTCATGTGATCCCTTTCTTTAGATGTTTTAGGGCAATCATCTAATAAAAGAGTAAACCCTACCATAGAGGTTTATAGACCTTTCTTGGCATCTTGCATTGCATACCTTTCAATAATTTTAGCAATGTATGAAGCTTAGGATAAAACTATCATCCTATTTTCTTGATCTTTAAGGAAATGAATGCTTAGAATGTAAATCCTTCATGTCAAACAATTGTGACAACTACAGTTTGACCGATGACAAGTTCCCTACATCATTCCCAATGAGTAGTATGTCATCAATGTACAAGACTAGAAAAACTACTTTGCCTTTTTCAATATGTTTATATACACAAGGTTCATCAAGTTTTGCTTAAATTCAAAGACCTTGATTGCTTGGTCAAATCTTTGGTTCCATGAGCATGAGGCTCAATTTAATTAATAAATGGATCTAAACAACTTGCAAACTTTTTCTTCTTGGCCTTTTACTACAAACTCATCTGGTTGCATTATATAAATTCTCTCGTCAAGATAGCCATTCAAGAAAGCAGTCTTGATGTCCATTTGCCAGATCTTGTAATGAAAAGCCATAGTAATAAATAGAAGAATATGAATAGACTCTAGCATCACAATAGGTGAAAATGTTACATCATAGTCAACACTAACCTTTTGAATGTATCCTTTTGCTATTAGTTTAACCTTAAAGATTTTAGCTTTTACTTCAGCATTCCTTTTTCTCTTGTAAACCTACTTAAACTTTATAGGTTTTACACTTTCTGGAAGGTATACAAGATCCTAGATGGAGATGGATTTCATCAAATCCATCTCAATGTTCATAGCCTTTTGCCAAAGCTTAGAATCAACATCACTCATAGCTTCATCATAGGTGACTAGATTGTCTTCATGTTCCATGGCCTTGATTGATAAATTTTACCATTATACATGAAGAAATTAGGTTTCTTAGAAACCCTCCCATTATGACAAAGCTCCTTAAGTGGTTGCTCATTTGCATGTCTTTTTTTAGAGCTTGGAATAGAATCCAAGACTAAAATCCTTTATTTCCTGATAATTCCTCGAGCACCACTTTACTTTGAGGCTTAAAGTCATTCATGTAACTTTCTTCAAAGAAGGTTGATGGGTTGATATAATGACATTTTGTTCCTTCAGGTTATAAAATAGTCTTCCTTTTGTTCCCCTAGGATACCCAAACATGCATAATTCTGAATAAGATTTCATTTTTTTTTATTTCCTTATCCAATACATATGTCGGGCACCCCCATATTCCCATATGTCCAAGGGAAGGTTTCTTGCCTTTCCATAACTTGTTTAGAGCTTTAGGAACTGACTTATCTAGAACCTAGTTTAGAATGTAACATACTAATTCCAGTGTATATCCTCAAAAGGATTTTGGGAGTTTCAAATAACTCATCATGGATCGTACCATATCCAATAAGGTACTATCATTTCTTTCTGCTATGCCATTTTATTATGGAGTACCTAGTGCAGTCAATGGGGATAAAATCTTATTTCCTACAAGGTATCCTAGAAATTCATCAGAGAGGTATCCACCACCTCGATTGGATCAAAGTGTCTTAATGGATTTAGCGAATTGCTTTTCTATTTTCGTATGATACTGTTTGAATTTATCCAAGGTTTCACTATTATGGTGAATCAGGTACACATATCCAAACCTTGAGTAAACATCTATGAATGACACAAGTACTTATACCCCCTTCGTGCTTTAACATTCATAGGCCATAAATGTCAGTGTGCATAAATTTTAGAAGTTCTTTGGCCTTTGTACCTTTTGCTCCAAAAAACCTTTTGGTCATTTTACCTTTAAGATAAGATTCACATTAGAGAAGACGTACCTCTTTTAGAGATTCTAATGGATCATCATTTTTTAGTCTTTGAATCCTTTCTTGGCTAATATGACTAAGTCTTAAATTCCAAAGGTAAGCCTCATTAAAGTGAGAAGTTTTTAACCTTTTGGAGTTATTTGTAAATTCAGCGTCTAGTAGTGAGTACATATTTCATTTGAGCAAACAAATACATTCTTGAAGAACAAATAAAAAGACTTGCTTTTACAAATTACCATAGTTTTATTAAAAAACCTAAATAAGAATGTTTAATTGAACAAGCAACTAAAACAAGATTCCTCTTAAAACTAGGAACATAAAAATAGTCTTTTAACAAAACAAATCTAAATTCATCAAAATAAAGATGCACATCTCCCACTGCTTCTGCTAACACCAAGCTCCTACAACCAATTCTCAATGAGAGGTTCCTGTCAAGTAGACTTCTTATTTCTTTGAACCCTTACAAAGAAACATAAATATGATTAGTGGCTCCAAAATTAATGACCTAAGTGTCTTTTGAATCTTCCATCAAGCAAGCTTCAATGTAAAGAAGATCTTTATCTTTTTTGCCTTTATAATCTAAGAATTGCTTGCAAGTCTTCTTGAAGTGACTAATCTTTCCACAATCAAAGCATTATGACCTTTTAGGGTCCTTTCGTTTCTTTTTTTTTTCTCTTCTTACCTTTGGATAAAGGAGGAATGGAAAACTTAAAAGCCCCTTTGCTTCTTAGAGTTTTGCTTTTTTTTCTTGTTCTCGAAACTAGAATTAGAAGCAATAGCTATATTTGCCTCCACTTTGGCTTGGTAGCCGTCATTAAGCATTAGCTCATAGGCCTATAACTCCCTTTTGAGCTTGGTAAGACCTAATTTTTACTTCTTAGATTATATGCAGCTCGAAAGCCCATAAAATCCCTTGAAAGAGTTTTAAACAACATCTTAATTTAGGTGTTATATTCTAACTCAGAACTATTTTTAGCAGTCTCAGCAAAGTATCCCATAAGCATGAGCATATGATCCTTTATCGGAGTTCTTACTTTTTGCTTATAGTTTATTAAATTTGTAGTAGCGAATTGTTTGGCCAACTTGATTTGGCCTTTGAACATATCCTCTAAATTATCCATGATTTATCTAGTGGTGACATAATTCTCATGTTGCTTTTGCAAAGTGTTTGACATGCTAGCCAGCATATAGCAACATGCTATGCTATTGGACTCTTTCTAGCGAGCATAAAATAAGAAAGCTTGTCCATTAAGTGCATCATATGGAGGCTTCGATGGGCAAGGTTCATCACATATGAACTTGTGTTTCTCATAGCTGAAAAGATTAATAGATTTCTTTTCCAGTATGTAAAATTATCTCTATTCAATTTGTTATTAGAGAGAATTTGAATAAGAGGTGTAGGTGACATTTTGATCTAAAACAAATAAATATATTTGAAACATTACAATCATGCTTAAGCAAACATAAATCAAATATTTAGAAGTTAACATAGATATATATATATGTCTCTACATTAAATACTTACAAAACAAAAATGTAACATTGCAATGGTAATTTTCAGCATTTGTTGTCTTAAGCCACTAAGAGGTGATCATAATTTAAATAGCCGAAAACATGGATCCCATCCAATTAATATATGTTACCTTTGTCGCCAAGTGCTCGACCTCTAAAACTTCAAAAGATCTGAAGGGCATAGCATGCTCGATTTAAAAATAAATGATGGTTGGTTATGGTCGAGCTTTTGAGCTATCCTTTGATTGGGATTTGGATTAGGCGTGGTGATATGTAGGGGATAAGGATAGTCAGATGAGTTGCTCATCGAACTAGACCTAGATGGACATCATGAAGTGACCATAAACTTGGAGTCACCACCGATCATTTTAAGCTAGGCAAGATCAGATGCCTATTGAAAACAATATTATGAGTTAGAAAACTTGAAACACTGATTTCAAGGTCTATGAAGTCCAAAGATTCATTGGTTGGGCTTAGGAATTGGTTACGCACAGAAAAAGACTAGCATCCCTATGACGCTCGAAATCAGTAACTATATCTCACTTTGATCTCGATTAAATCGGTTCCATTTAGTCTTTATTTAGATATAATCCTTTTCAATGCATGAAGTTTCAGAAAATATAAATCCGAGGGGTTTTTTTATTAAGGAAAATTAGATCACCTATGCGCCTTGGAGGTGTGAGGAACATAGGGATTTTTTGTGAAAACGATGTTCGGATTGGATTTTAAAAATTGGATGTTTCGTATTAGGCACTAGAGAGATACCAACACGAAACAAAGCCTAGTAAATTTTATTGGAAAACAAATTTTAAATATGAATGCATAATAACACTACAAAAGTAAATAAGTTAGTAAGGCAAAAAATGAAAAAATAATAATATCATAAATAAGCAATAACAAACAAAAGAACATAAAAAACAAAAAGGTGATCGAAATGTATCTCATAATTGCCTTCAATTATTAAAGAATAATCAGGGTGAAAATTTTAAAAATCGGTCTGGATTTAGTGGTAATTCAAAGAATAAAGAAGATTTTTATCAAAATAGTTTGAGGTATCCGAAAGAGAGAAAATTTTAAAATTTTAAGGTGAAAGCGGGATTAGAGTATCCCCTCGGTGAGGTGGGGTTGGAGATCCCCTAAAATAGAGTTATGAAAATAGTTAAGATTAAAGTGAAAATTTGGATTTAAAAAAAAATGAGGTTGGAGTATCATTTTTGAGTAATGACGTTAGAGTATCCTCAGAGTCAGGAAAATATTTAGGAACAAAAAGAATATTTGAATTTTTTAATTAAAAATGGGGTTGGAGTATCCCTTTTGGAGTAATGGAGTTAGAGTATCTCCATTAGCAAAAATTTTAATGTGAAATCCTATTTTTCGTATTTTAATCTTGATCCGAGTTATTAACCTTAATTTTAGTTTTGATATAACAAACAAACTTAAGTTAAATTAATACTCAACTTCGTATTGGTGTTTAAATTGAAAAGCATCTTTAAAAATACTAAGTTTGTAATTATTGAAATGTGTTTAAGTCAACAAAAATGATTTCACAAACAAAGTTTTGAAGGCTAATATTGATACAAAGAATATGTGTATCGATACTTTGCATAAACCCCTTAAATGTATCGATGCAATGAACATATGTATAGATACAAGTTGCTTTGTATCGATACTCACTCCATGAGTATCGATACAGGGCTTGGCAGTAGCTAAGGTTCGTATAAAACCCCCAAATGTATCGATACAATGTGTATGTATTGATACAGGTTACTTCGTATCCATACTCACTCCATGAGTATCGATACAAGGTTTGGCAGTGGCCTAGGTTTGGATGAAACCCTCATATGTATCGATACAAAGGTATCTGTATTGATATAGCTTGCTTAGTATCGATACTCAGACTCTAGTATCGATACAAAAGTTGTAACAGTCACTTTTTTTTAACTATGTATCGATACTATTGGTATTGTATCGATACTATAGTGCGGGATTGAATGGAAATCAGCATTTATGAAGGCTATAACGGTTCTCCAACCACCACATTAAATGCCCAATGTCTATAAATCAATTTGCAGCTATAAATGAAGGTTCCAAATAGCTGAAGAGGAAGAGTTATAGATTTCATTGAATCATTAAACAATAAAAGCTCAAATTCATGAAATTCATTATTCTCTACTTGTATCATTTTATACTCTTCAAGTCTATTTGTATCTCATTCTTGTTGTACTTAAATTCCAGCAAACATCTACCTACTAGAGGTTTAATTAGTTCGTAAAATACTTTTTTCATTTCACAAAAAGGGTTGTGTGAAAGTAAGTGAAAATATTTGAGAGTTTGGGGTATAATTCTTAAAGCATTTGAAAGGTTCTATCTAAGCCCTAAAATATAGTTGTGTAAGGTTATACCTTAGTCTTAAAGGTAACAATTTTTGTAATGAATTGTGGGAATCACCTCAGTAAGAAAGTACAAAGAAGAGAGGACATAGGTGCCAAATTAAAGGATCGAACCTCTATACATGCATTGTTAATTTT
The DNA here is from genome assembly GCA_038381835.1 of Adansonia madagascariensis. Classification (NCBI taxonomy): domain Eukaryota; kingdom Viridiplantae; phylum Streptophyta; class Magnoliopsida; order Malvales; family Malvaceae; genus Adansonia; species Adansonia madagascariensis. Next base: position 555 of record JBBYHL010050892.1, on the reverse strand, counting down.
TCTCTCTTCCTTATCTTATTTTAATTTTCAATTTTACAAAGTTTTTATAGAATCAATTCACCCCTTCTTAGTTTGATCTCTCCTTTAAAGCTAAATCAGAGCTTTGGTCTCCTTTATAGGTCTCACAACCTTGAGAAAAGATCCTTGAAAGCTCAAAAATAGAGAATGCAAACATTATAATCAAAGCTTTAAGAAGCCTATAAGAGTTGAAAAGCCAAGATGAAGTTTGTCTTATGGCATTTAAGACAAATGCAAATGCTATAGGACTTGAGGGGCATTCTCTCATGAGACCTCCACTCTTCAATGGGGAGAACTACTCATATTGAAAGATAAGGATGAGGCTCTTTATCCAAGCAAATGACTATAAAGTATGGAAAATCATCATCAATGGTCCACTCATTCCAAAGAATAAAGTCAAAGATTGCATTGTGCCAAAGGAGGAAGAATAATAGGATGAACAAGACACCAAAATGGCACAACTAAATGCCAAGGCCATGCACACATTATTGTGTGCTCTTGGTCCAAGTGAGTATAATGGAGTCTCATTGTGTGACA
>JBBYHL010050682.1:23867-37703 GCA_038381835.1 Adansonia madagascariensis | reverse complement strand
TATTATTATTATTATTATTATTATTATTATTATTATACTTTTTTTGAAAATTATTTATAGGACTACTATGGCTAAATGACAACAGAGAACTTGAAGCCTAATGATGACAAAGGCATTTTTTTTAAGGTTTTTGGAATTTGTATCGTATTGTAACATTAGATGAATGAATGTCAAAACAATTTAAATATGTTCCTTTTATTGTGGTGGACCTTAGATGATTATTTTGTTTCATGTCGTTAGTTTAAATTCGAATCATTAGTTACATGTCAACTGTGTAATAAATTTTATGTTATTATGTTGGTCATTGATAACTTGACTCTCTCTTGACACAGTTTGCATTCCTTGAAATCTTGAAATAGATAGGGGTGTTTATTTGGTCGGCTTGGTTTATAAACAAATTGAATTATCCAGAACCAAATTAACTAAAATTATTTTTGGCTTTTTCGTTACTCGAACTAATTAAGTGGAATAGCGAATTACCCAAACTAAAAAATTTTGATTAATTTGATCGATTCAATTAACTGAATTAATTTTAGCGAATATTAAACTCTTCTTCTTAGGTTGTATGTTTGTTCCCCTAATACCAAAACTAACAATGGCTTTTAACAAGAACTCGTACTTCTTGAGTATAGGATTCTTAATCCTTTTTATCATCTCCCTATAGAACTCAATCCCAACCACTTAATCATCACTTGGCTTGTAACATTGGTTGTTTAGAATGTAACATTCTTGGTCTCTCTTGTGATTAACCCACTTTCAAAATATGAAGAAAAGATCTAGGACTGGAAGAATCAATATCAAAAGGAGCTGCTTTATAAGAGAAAACTAATAAAGGTAGGAAGGAAATCAAAAGGATGATTGTTAAATGACAAAAAAAAAGCTATAGTTTGTTATATGCGAGGATAGTCGACCTTGGGATAAAAGGGTTGTTGAGCGAAAAGAGAAAAAATGAAAGAAGAGTTGCCAGGTTGGGTGTTAAAGGTAAAAAAAAGGTAGGTAAATTTTAGCTAAATCGATTAATTCGGTTAATTTAGCTAACCAAATTGGATTAACTAACAACCAATTTTTTTTCAAAAATCTTTTCATTTACCAATGGAAAAAAATTTGGTGGCCAACCAGTCAACCAGACTAATTCGATTCGATCAATGAATTAGGCGAAAACTGAAGAGTGATACCCCTAAAAATGGATGTCAAAACAATTTAAGCTTGCTCTTTTTATTTTAGTCAACTTTAGATGTTTTTGTTTATGTAGTAAGTTTAAATTTGAATTATTAACTTATGCTTGTCAACTGTTTAATAAGTTAGTTTACTATTATGGTTGTTATATGACTTGACTTTTGGTTGACCTGGTTTGTAAATCATGGAGCCTTGAAATATGAAATGTATTTTGACACAAAAATCTAAAATTTTAGTGTGAAATTTCTTAATCTTGTTATATATGACTTATAATCATTTCTATCCTCTGAATATATGCTTTTAAAGATTAAACTCCTTCTGTTAGGTATTTGCAATTGTTGTGTTCGATTGTAGTTTTTTCTTTTGCTACATAATATTAAGTGTAAAACAATTCATGTATAATATTAAGTGCATAAAACATGTACAACAATGGTTTCCAAAAGTTCAAGGCAAAAAGGTCAAGGCCAGGCATCTTTTCATTTTTAGGGTTTTGATTGCGGGCTAAAGTCTTAAGTAAAATTAGGTTAGAAGCGAGTTTCAAATATAAGTATGCGAAGGTCAAGCCAAGCTGGGCTTTGACTTTGCTTTTCATATCATGTTTACAAGTGTTGTTTAATGGGATTTGTTATCCCAAAATATCCAAAAATTAGATCTATCGCTTGAATCCATTTAAATCGAACTAAAACAATGGTTTTGCTTCGAAATCAATTAAAAAAACTAAAATATGGATATTAAATAATATGTTAATATGTATAAATTGATGGATTTATTTGACTTGATACTTGACTTAAAATAAAAGTCTTGTAAAATTATCTAACCCATGAACAAAATGTAAATAAGTCAAGTTGTAAATTATTTGAGTTCGAGTTGGTGAATACTCAAATTTGATTTGTTTACTATCAAGTTGAACTTGAGTTCAAGCTATTTGAATAATTAATAAAGTATAGCTTGGCCATTTTAATATTTGACCTAAAAGACTCACAAACTTAATTGATATTAATACTAGCATTTAAAACCCCATTTATGCTAGGGGTTTGTAAATTGTTTAATTGATTAATTATAAAATTTAATTTTAAATTAAAATTTATTAAAGTATAATTTTTTTAATTTTAAATTTTAAATTTTAATAATATAAATATTAATATATTGTATTCCACTAACTATGAAAATTAAATTTATGAAATCTTTTAGGATCATGTATGGATATTAAATTAAATTGTAAGTAAATGATAGATCAATTAAATAAAAAACATTATTCAAAAGTAAAACAAAAATAAGAAAAAGACTATCTTTCCCAACAGATTGGGTATGAATAATAAGTCCACCAGCAACTAAACATATGGACCAACTTTTTAAATACATTATAAATACATTATTTAAAAATAAAATAAAAAATTCTTAAGTGAATCAAGCACAGGTCTTAAATCATTTTAAAATTTAAATATGTCATTAAAAGATAAAACGAAAATAAAAAAAACTTATTTTTTCATGAGTCGATCAGTTTGGGACACTAAATCGACCCACATGGAAACGTACATGCCAACTCTTTTAAATATAATGTTTAAAAATTAAAAATAAATAAAATTTTTTTAGTGAATTGGGTACGGATTTTAAATCAGCTTGTGAGTGAACATGCTAATCAACTATTTTCAATACATCATTAGAATTCTTTTTTAAAAAATACATCGTTAAAAATAAAATAAAATTTTAATTAATAAAACTATTTTTCCTTAATTGAATAACTAAGTCTAATTATTTAAATATTTTTATATTTTAATATATTAAGTAATTGAATTTAGAGTAAAAATTGAATCATTATAAGAAACATAGACACAAAATTTTGTCTAGGCCTTCATGCAAATATTCCAAGGCATCATCAAAGTCATATGCCTAAGCTCAAATCCAATATCTATCATCTCGAGTTTAGGTAAGGTGATCAAGAAGCTAAAGGTGAGTAAACATGCAATGTTTACCAAAAGTATCAAAACCTTGTCATGAGGTATTAATGGCTCTAAAGTCCTAAAATTTCAAATCTTAGTGTGTGTGTGTATTAATACTTTATGCTTGGGCATCAATACATTTACTCAAGGTCGATATACATTTCATTAATATATCAGTACAAGGCCTTGGCAATAACTAGAATTGATTTTTGAACCAAAATGTATTGATACATAGCATTATGTATTGATGCATTCTTATGATGTATCGATACATTTGGCCTAATTGTATTGATAAATCCTCAAATGTATTGATACATTTAGACATTTTTAGTTAAATTGTTGCATTTTCTTTTGAATGTCACATTGATTTAGGTAATGAATTTTTCATATTTTTGTTAATTTAAGGTCGAGCCTTAAGAAAAATATTTTAAATGAAATATGTTCCATATGCTAATTAAATTAAATTTATTTAGGCCTAATTTTATTTAATGTCCAAGAGGCCTACTTAACCAAATAATAAGTTTTAGTGGCATTTTAATGTGAAAATTAAACTTGGAGGCGGGTTCATTAGTGCCTACTAAAATTGGCATTTTGTAATTAAATTACACTTGTTAAAGCTTGGCCAATGAGATCGCAATAACCATAAGGGCTTGGCCAATTAAAGTTGGTAAGCATCATTAAGGTGTCATTACCTTGGGGATTCACCAAATTAAAAACAAAATACCCCATAAAAGCCTAAGGTCAGCCTGCTAGCATCCCATATTTAAGGGTATTTTACTTATTGGTCAAAGAACAAAGACCATATGAGAATTTAAAAGAAAAAGAAAAAGTTGAAACAAAAGAGACATAGCATTGGACATTGAAAGAAAGAAAAACCACATAAAAAAAGTAAACAAGCGGCATTCTTGAAAAGCAAAGAAAAAAGCCATAGAATTTGGCAATAAAAATTAAAGAAAGAAAAGCTACAAGTGAGGTACATTTTATTCTTCCTAATCTACTTTTTGTGGCCCATTTTCTTTGATTATAGTATGCCAATGTTGTTTTATATGTGATAGCATGAAATATGGAAAAATCTTTATTGTTATGCATTCTTCCCATCACATGTTAAATCATGAACTTAACGTCTTGTTAACATATTCCATCCCCTATATGCATGCTCATTTTTGCATCTATGTTAAATATTCTTGTTTATCAATACTTTGACATTCGCATGCCATGATCTATGTCGCAATGTGCCTTTACCTAGCATTATACCTTGCCCGAATCACTCAGATAGTGATGCAGAAGACTTTAAAAAAATGAGGATTTTTATTTGGAATAAGAATTATGAGTTATCCCTTGGTCAGGTTTTGAATTAGGCATGATGAGATGATAGTAAAAGGGAGAACTGTCGGATGAATCGCTCGTCTAATCGATCTTAGATGGCTACCGCAAAGTGATGAAAGATTTGGAGTCACCACCGATCATTTAGGCTAGGCATGATCAGATGCCTATTGAATACGATATTCTGAGTTACAAAGCTCAAATCATCAATTTCAAGGTCTATGAAATCCAAAGATTCTTTGGTTGGGTTCGGGAGCTGGTTATATGTGGGGAAGATTAGCACCATTACTATGCCTGAATCGGTACCATCTAATCATATCTTATCAGTTTCCTCGATTTTATCTTGTCATTATTTTGATATAATCCCCTTTTAATGTATGAATTTCATATAAAAATCATGATATGAATTTTGAAGAAAAATTTACATCATATATGCACCTTGGAGATATGAGGAATATAAGGATTTTTGATAAAATGATCTCCGAATTTAATTTTAAAAATTGGATATTCTATATGAAACACTGGAGAGATACCGATGAGGAACATTGCCTTGTAGTTTTTGAAAAACAATTTGAAAACATGGATGCAAAATAAACATCACAAAAGGAAACGTGTTAGTAAGGCAAAAAAAGTATAATAACTTTGTGTAAAAATAAACACACAAAAGCATACAAAATAAGGATGATCAGAATGTATCTTACAATTGTCTTCGATTATTGATAATTTTGAGATGTGTCTAGACTCAATGGTAATTTAAAGTATGTCACAACATGCTCCGGGGTGGACGCTCGCTGATCTATGGGTGCATACGACTTAGAATATTTTTTTGACATGAAAATGTCTTCTTGATCGAGACTTTTCCTTCACGACGTGATGAGAACAAGAAAGTACGGATCTCAACTTGTGATACAGTGCAGGGGACCATAAGATGAATTGCTAATCTTATTGGTCTTGGATGACCATCATGAAATGGCCAACGCTTGGAGTCGCCATCGATCATTTTAGGGTAGGCATGATCGGATGCCTATTAAAACCTATGTCTTTAGTTATAAAACTCGAAACATCGATCCTGTGGTCTACATAGTGCAAAGATTCTCCATTTGGGTTTAAGAGTTGGTTACACATGATGAGGCATAAACCTCTTCGCAATGCCCCAAATCAGTACCTTACTAGTTATGTCTTATCTTAGTTTCGATTCTTTCGATCTTAACTTGTCACTATTTTGATATAACCCTTTTTTAATGCATGAATTTTATAGAAATACAAATCCAGGTTTTGGAAAAAAGATTTAATCCCATATATGCCCCAGAAGGATGGGGAATATAGAGATTTTCAATAAAAATGACCTCTGGATTTTTCTTTGAAAAATGGAATATACCACATTGGGCACTGGAGAGATACGCATGCGGAACATTATCTTTAATTTTAGTTGAAATGATTTGAAAACATGAATACAAATAATCATCACAAAGAAATCACATTAGTAAGGCAACAAACAAAGTAACATAACATGGACCATTCAATATAATGATAAAGAGAAGGGATGGACAATTGGAATTTATCTCGCAATTGGCATCGATTATCTGGGAATAACTGAATTGATAATTATCAAAACGCATCTGGGTTCCTTGATTCAATGAGGTTTTCTTAACACATTCATGGAAACCTAGGAAGGAGCAAAAATTAATTATAGTTGAAAGACAGGGTTGGAGTATCCTCTCAAAAAGATGGGGTTGGAGAATTCCCATGGATAACAAATAATTTTGACAAGGAAAGATTTTTAAATCTTGACAATTTTGAAAGGTAGGGTTGGAGTATCCCTTTGAAAGGTCAGGGTTAGAGTATCCCTAAAAGTGACATATCTGACACTCTTTAAAGAAGTCGAGTTGGAAAACTTAAGTTAACAAAACTAAGTGATTTAGAAAATAAGTGAGCATTTTGATGATTTTTGGCAAAATAAGTTATGAACGAGGATGGTAAAGATGTAAAAATATATTTGTGCCTTGATACGAGCTTGTGGGAGGTCGAAGCATGTTCTCAAGTCTGATCGGGGTGATACAGAGGCATTCGAATGTCTCGAGAAGAAATTTGGGAAAACAACTTAATTTTGACCATGACCAAGAACAGGGGATAGCATCGCTTGATCCCACTTTTCGAATTTATTTTAGATTGGTTTGAAGACTTTAGAGGATGGACAAGATACCATTAGAAAGGTAACTTGACGAGGGTCAATCTAAAAATATTCCTAATATCCCAAAAAATTACTTTCTGAGGAAATAAATTTTAAATTTGGGTTAATTATGCTACTGATAGAGCATGCAAGAAAAAGGGTGTGTCAAAATTTGAAAAATCATGTCGGACTCGTTTGGTATCAAAAAATTACAAATAATACCTTTCCAGAAAGGGAATTTCATGAAATTTTTAGGAAAAATGATGGATGGAATTGGAAAAATCATTTAGTAAGCCTGAAAGGCCTAACCAGAATGCACTTTGTTAACTCTAGGGATTCTAGATAGTCTAGGTTTGAAAAATCATAACTCTTTCATCCGGACTGAGCCGGGAGTGAACATGACCTTGCTTTAAAGATAGTTTGACACACTTTCAGAGAAAAATATTATAAAATTCATAAAAAAATCGTTTGAGATTTTAAAATGATTTTGTAATTTGTAATAGTGATACTGCCAGTAGGGGACAAAGCAAAGCAGAGGATATTTCTTATTTTCTCTATGTCTACGGGTCCAAACTTGAGTCATCAACATTCAAACATCCATGACTGAAGGGAAAGAGTGGCATGAGCATCACGAACTCATTTGCACAGCCCCAGAGTAATTTGGGATGATGAAACAGCCCGTTGATTATACCACTCAAGGTTTTGACTCAAAAAGAGGCATGAACATTTAGGGAACAAGTGCAAGGCCATTTTCATTGGAAAATCAAAAGTTTTAAGCTTGTTTAATTAGGATTTCTGGAAAACTTCATCTTCCCCAAGATTTTTTTTAGTTAACTTAATGGAAAATGCTAAGTTCATGCTAGTCCTCATTAGTTGAGGTTAGCATGCTTGGCTTGAGGAGGTTTTGGAAATCAGTTTTTTTTAACAGCCATCAAACATGCACTTTGACAAGGAGAAGACAACAAACATACAAGGGGATGGCACATAACATGAATAGGGATGCTAACTTTACCAATGGTCTAGACAAAAAAAGTGTTATACACTTTGACAAGAAAATGTTATGGATACTGAAAATGACAATGATTCATGACAATATGCAATCTAATGTATAAATATGCTTGAAATACATTAGGCTAAGGATTCATACATGGATTAATCATAACAAGATGCATGGATATGGCATAAAATGCATGAGAAAGAGCTATCAAAATAATGAGTATAAAATGAGGCATTTTGCACATCAAAGGGGGATTAAGGCATCCAAATCCTAAACGATGATGATTAAAACAAAAAGGTGAAACATGGAGAGCTCACTAAAATGATGAAGATGCTAAAAAATAGAAAATGAAAGTGATAAAGTAGGAAGTTATACAAACAAAACTTTAATTTTTGGCCAAATAGTTGGAGCAGTAGAGGTGGCTTGAATTTTTCTCTTTTCCTTGTTGTTAATAAGCAAGAAAAAGAGAGAAACAATGAGGTTTTGGTTCTAGAATGGATGAGGGTGATTTTTAGAATGTGTAGTGGTTGAGAATGAGTGTTTTGGGGTTATTTTTGGGTGCTGAGTGAAGAGCTACAGGATTTATTTTTTTTATGTGTGAATGTGTTTTGGAAGTTGAAAATGAGCTAGAATCTAAAATCTCTCAGCTGAGATATAAGTGATCTATTTATACCAACATTTTGGAGCTGAATTGGAGGTGTTTTTGGTCATTTCTCAAGGGGGACAAAGTGATGTCAGTTTGATGGCTATAGAGTGGCTGTAGGGACCAACTTGTTGCCAATGTGATGGACATAGTGTGGCTGGTTTAAATGCTGAAATGATTTTCTAGCAAATAGGGTGGCAGATGGTGATCTTGGTCTGCAAACTAGGGAGGAATAGGATGATCATTTGACTTTGACCTTTTTGATCTAATTTAGACTTCAAAAATGTTTTGATTAATTCAAAAATCTAAATTCATAATTTGATATAGGTTTTGATATTTTTTTGATGCAAAGAAACGAGTTAAAATCAAGTTCTGGATCAACGGTGGATAAGTTAAAAATTCCTGAACTGTGGAAAATGGCTTGCATTTATCGATACATTGCAGAATGTATCGATACATTTGGTCCAAAAACATTGAGTGTATCGATACAATGATCATTGTATCGATACTATGAACCATTGCATCGATTCAATGCTTCATTGTAACGATAAATGTTGACATGTATCAATACATTTCTTTACAAAATGCATGTTTTGGTCTTGGCATGGCTTAGTATTAATACATGAGCTCCTGTATCAATACATAATTGTATCAATACATTTACATTTTGTATTGATACAAATAGGGACATTTCAAATTTGTGGATCGTTGAAGCATTGTATCGATACATAAGAACCATGTATCGATGCATTCAAGCAAAATTATGAATTTTCTCATATCTTTTGTCCCCGGACACCTTGAACTATGTCATTTGATGCCACATCTTTGTATTTATCTTTGATATGATCCATAGGCCTTCTTAACCTCCTCAAAAATACTTTTCATTAAGTGACGTCTCACACCCCCTCTCACGTCCATGTCCCAGGTTGCTAAAAAAAATTAGCCTGGACAAAATAAGGTGTCTACAAAGTATGGAAAAAAGAGTTTTGATTAAAAAGCCCATGAAGTCCAAGAGAAAGAGGATTTTTGCTCTTAGTAAAATGTGGGTTTGGAGTTCCCTTTGGAAGATAGGGTTGAGTATCCCTAATGGCAAAGGTTTTTTATTTTTTTTTTATAATGACGTTTTGGTTAAAAGGCATAGTGATATCTAAGAGAGAGAAAATTCGTGTTATCAAGTGCAAAAATAGGATTAGAATATCCCCATAGGTGAAGGTTTTAATGATTTTTGAAATTTAAATGAATTTGGCAAAACGAGATGGAGTATCCCCTCAAAATATAGGAGTTAGAATACCCCAAAAGTTAAAATTTTAAGATTTTTGAAAAATGAAATACTTAGTGAATATAAGTATTTTAAAATTAAAGCTAACAATTTAAGTGAAAGATAAAATTGATTTTTGTTTGGCCTTGATCCAAGTCTTGTGGAACCTATTTTAAGATACATGACTCCAAGAGGAGTTAATCGACACATGTTGAGACATTTGAAAGTCTCAAAAAGATGGTTCAGGAAAGTTAATTTATTTTTTGATTAGAAAAATAGTGGCAGCATCACACTATCTTTCTTCTCGAAATTATTCCAAGCATATTCAAAGGTTTTAGGGGTCGAGCGAGGTACCATCAAAAAGGTGACTTGGTATAGTTTAAAGTAAAAATATTTCCATAAATCTTGAAACCTGCTTTCTAGGTAGATTTAATTTTTAAATTTGAGGTTGTTTTATCATTGATAGGACAGGCAGGGGAAATAGTGTGAAGGACTTTGAAAAATCATGTCAGACTCATTTGGGATTGTTAAATCTCAAATAATACATTTCCCGACAGGGAATTTCAATATTTTCTTAGAAAATACTTAAAATTGAAAAAAAATCATCTAATAGGTCGAAATGACCCAAATATAGTGCAAATCACTAATTCCAAGGGTTACAGATAGCAATGGTTTGAAAAATCATAACTCCCTTATCTAGAATGATTCAAGAGTAAACAAGATATCATTGGAAAGGAAATTTGATGCCTTTTAATCAAAAATATCATAAGATTCTATAAAAATCATTTAGGGTTTAAAAATGGTTTTCAAGTCACGATTACAATGCTACTAGGGCAAAAAAAAGGGTGTTATTCAATTTTTTAGGTTTCCTAGGGCTTAAGTCATGAACATTTGTGACATAGTAAAAAAGGGTGACATGGGCACCCCGAGTTTAGTCCATAATCCCAAAGTAGTTTGGGGAGATGAAACAACCCGCTAACCATGCCATAAACGAGGGTGTTAAACTCAAGATAGAGGCCTAACATTTTTAACAAATAAAAAGGTTTTTATTTGAAAAAAACAACATTTTGAGCTAATTTAACCATGAACCCAGACCCAAAAAGCTTGATTTATCCCCAAGATTAGAGGATTAATTTAGTGAAAACATTAAATCCATGCTAGTCTCCATTTATTAGAGGTAGCATAGACTTAACTTGGGGGGTTTTGTTAAAATCAAACTTCAAAACCAACAAACATAAAAGAAAGGCATCAAGATAGCCTTTTTTAATCATGTAAAGCATGTGAACGTGGTATATAAGGCAAATATATGCTAAAGTAACAAACAAGACAAGACTTTTATCATATAAAACATGCTAAAAAATGCAAAAAAATGCAAAGAAATGCATGAACCATTAAAAATGATGCTTATGTTAACATAAAGATGGTATAAAAACATGAGAAAGTATTTCCATTTCATAAAACAAATGGCGGACAAATTTTACAGCATCAAAGACATGATTTTTATGCCATCTAGCCATAACAAAACACCACCTAGCTCAATAGAACATATAAATAGCTTGAAATATCAAAGTATGATCAAATATTATGCATGGAAGATGGTGAAAAATGCCAAAAATTAATGAACTAATGACTATTCTAGGAGAGTCATAAAAATGTGATTTTTTTGGCATTTAAACAACATTAAGGTTTCAACAACTAAAGATATCACCAAAATAAACTCAAATATGCATGCTTTCTTAGAAAAATCATGGCTATATGAGTACTGATTGGCTAGAATGACATAAGATGTATATGAATGTGAAGAAAATGAGACAAAATTGTAGACAATATACCAACAAAGCTTGCAAAACTCTTTTTTCTTGTATCCTCAAAGCTTTAACTTTTGTTGTTCCTATGGTTGTTTCTTTGTTTTCTAGTTTTAGCTCACTTTTCTTCTTTTTACTTGTTATAGATGAGCAAGAAATAGTAGCCAAGATGAGCTTTTTGGTATCACAATAGATAGGGAGGAATTTGGTGGTAAAAAATAGTAGCAATAGAGGTTTTGGTGGTTACTTAGGAAAGCTACGAAAATGAAAAGTTTTTTGAAAGTTAAGTCTATTGAATGTGCATTGTGCATTAAGCCAAAATTGGCTCTTTTATAATAAAGGCTCAACCAATGTTAAGGAGCCAAAAATGAGGGCATTGTTAGGTTTTCCTCATGTACAAAGGGGATAGCTCTAAGTACTATGTTCAGTTGTCTTTATTTTAACTGATTGCAACATGCAGGAGGGTGGAGTAGAGGGGCTATAGTAGCCTTTTGATGTGGAAAGGCCTAGTATTCCCTTAGACAAACTATGTATTTCATGAAAATGTCCCATTTTCTAGTCATTTTAGTCCTTAAAAATTCATTTGATCTAATCCTAAGTCCAATAATAAGGCCTGGCATGAATTTGAATGATTTTTTGTGCAAAACACTTGGCTAAATTGAAATTTTGACCTAAAGATATAAGAGCTAAAAAATTACCACCAACTAGTATGTATCGATACATTACATATTGTATCAATACATCTAGGTAGAAAAGCCCAGAATGTATTGATACAAGGAAGGTTTTATCAATACATCCCCAAATTGTATGGATACAATTACTTATGTATTGATACTTTTTGTCTAAAATTGAATTTTAGCTATTATCAGGCCTTGTATCGATACATTAAGCAAAATGCATTGGTATAACCTATACTTGTATCTATACAATCTGTGAAATTTTGAATTTTGATGACATGGAGGCCCTGTATTAAGACATGAAGCCTATATATCGATACATTCATGCAAAAATGTAAAATTTATGCACCTTTGACTTTTTAAACCTCTTACCTACGCCAAAAATGATAAGGAATAATCTATACACATTTGAATGACCTTAATATATCCCAAATAATGACCTCTAATACTTTAAATGTTGGCCCAAATAAAATAGGGTGTCTACAGCTGCCCTTCTTTAGTCGTTACCAAGTATCAGGAATAAGGCAAAAACAAATGAACAGTTTTTTATCTGGGGTAGGATGATTGAGTGCTTGTAAAAATAAAATGCAACTAATGTTTCGCTATGATGATTATAGTATAGTGGTAGGGATTTCGATGAAAGTCTAGATAGTTTTGTATGGTTTGACCCCTTTGTTAGGCTTTTGGGTTTTTTCTAAGGTTTAACCCCCTAAATAGGTGGTATCTAACATGGACTTTAACTTGGTTGGTGCCCAGCTTTTTATGGATGGACTTGATTGGTGCCTAGCTCTTTAAATACAAACTTGATTGGCATCTAGCTCTTTGTGAATGAACTCAATTATTGTCCAATTTTTTGTAGACATATTTGGTTGGTGCCTAGCTTTTTATAAACAGACTCGACTAGCGACTACCTTTTTGTGGACTGACTTAATTGATGCCCAGGTATTTAAGGACAGACTCAACTAGCACCTAGCTTTTTTTAGACTGACTCGACTAGCACCCCTCTTTTTATGGACTGACTTGACTAGTGCCCAACTCTTTATGGACTAACTTGATTGGTGCCTAGTTTTTTGTAGACAAACTCGACTAGCACTCAACTTTTTATGGATTAACTTGATTTTTACCTAGCTTTTTATAGATAGACTCGATGGTGCCCAGCTCTTTGTGGATAGGCTTAACTAGCGCCCAACTCTTTATTAGTGCTCGGCTCCTTACAGACTAAAGAGGAAATAGGCATGTAACTCTTTGTGGACTAAAAGTATATTCATCTAGCTCTTTCTACTCTAAGAAAGAATGTGCCTAGCTCTTAATGGATACGTCTAGCATTTTATGGACTTAGGGATATGTATCTAACTTCTCATGGATTAAGGCATATTTGTCTAGCTCTTTATAAACTAAGAAGGAATGCGTCCAGCTTTTTATGGACTAAGGGATATGCATACAACTCTTTGTGGACTAAGGGATATGCATTTAGCTCTTCATGGACTAAAGGATATGTGTCAGCTCTTTATAGACTAAGAAGGAATGCGTCCAACTCTTTATGGACTACGAGATATGAGTTTAGGTAACTTTCCTGGATGGCTTTCTTATTTGCGAGCTCATGAGGTTAAGGACTCTACCTGGAGCCTTTGAGGGCTTTTTAAAAATAAAAATATGTACCTGAGGTCCTTCGTTAGGTTGACTTTTGAGAGCAAGAGTTTAAATTGAAAGATATTAATTATTGTATAAATGGTGCATAAATATGCAAGTGCATGTTTGAATGATGCAAAAGTGATGGTTTTAGAAGCCTAATCTGGTGATCGTTTATGACCTTTTTAGTTGTTTGCTTTTCCATTAATTTAATTGGG
>JBBYHL010050682.1:0-23767 GCA_038381835.1 Adansonia madagascariensis | reverse complement strand
GTGATGGTTTTAGAAGCCTAATCTGGTGATCGTTTATGACCTTTTTAGTTGTTTGCTTTTCCATTAATTTAATTGGGAAGTTTCCAAAGGCTACGAATGTCAAGGTTGCTTTTGGAAAGTATGGATGGCCCATGATTATGAAAGAACTTGAGCTTGTCTAGTTCATGTTTAAGGACTCACTTGGTAAGTTTGCTGGTAGGTTTGGTGGATTTGTCCTGTTAATTTTGATTTGAAGGGTGTCTTTTGATGGTTCAAACAGACTGATCTAAATTTTGAGTGTTTTAATAATAGGTGAAAATGATTTTTTTTCTTTGTCCTTTACATTCAGCCTAGGGTTTACTAGAGAGAATGTTTTGAATATGTTTTCAAGATGGAAAAATTTAAGGGTAAAACTAACTATGGTTCCAAGGTACATTCTTGATCTTTAGACATGAAACAAAGTTCTTGTAAAGTTTTGGTCTGATTTGAAGTAACGCTCAAAAATCTTGTTATTAGTTTTGTTCATTTATCAAGCATTATTAATTAAATGATAAACATGATGCAACATGGAATACAGGAGTTACAAAAAGGAATTGCAAGAAATCAAGTATATTATATTCCATTCGAAAGAAAAAGAGTACAAGTTATGACAAATTTTGAGATCATAAAAGATTTTAAGATACAAAAGAGTTAAAAATGATTTTCCTGGCAGATGGGCCCTTAATGTTGATGACATGGATCTTCCACTGAACATTTTTGGACACCTTTCTCAAGCAGTCAATCATTTCGGTGTTGGCTGACCCATAAGGAGACTCTTTGCATTACCCCATGGTGAATGATTACCTTGAGGTTAGGTAGACACCGCCTTTCCCTCCAAGTGTAGGCAAGAATGAGTTTTTGTATGGTAAATTAGGGTAATGCTAGTGTATTTGATTATGATTTGACGTTTTGGTCTTGACACAGTGAATAGGTTAGGTTAGTGCAAGTCAAGGCTAATGATGATCTGGATTTGGTTAGCTTTGACTGAGGGAAAAGTTTGGTCACTTAAACTACCCTTTCGAGTTTTTTACTTAAAATCACTTACTCTTTAGACACTCTTGTTAGGTTTTCATTCAAGTTTTTTTGAAGAAGTATAGGATGCCTTTTTAGGTTTTCATTCTAAAATCCTTTCAAGCATAGTATTTTTGATAGAATTAGAGTTCATTGGGTTTGGTAAGTCACTACCATCCAAGTTAAAATCAGCGCTTCTTCGTAAAATACACATTTTACCATGTATGAACCCTCTCAATTTGGAGTCCATTTTCATCGAACGTCTACATGAATATAGAGGATTTGTTTAAGTATTAGGTCACATTTTCAAAATTGATAAGGATGAACCTTTTTGTTATGGACTCTCATCATACGCTTTTAACATATTTGCCCATAATATATGGTTTTTATTCTTTTCTCCTCGATGAGATTAAGTTGTTCACATTAGTTCCTAGCCTATTTGACTTTTTCAAGTTATGATTCAATCAAGACTCTGAGTGAGGGGATCTCGACCTCAATAAGTAGAATTTATGTGCCATAGACTAAGGAGAATAGGGTAGCACTCATGGAAATCCAAACCACTGTACAGTAAACTTGCAGCATAAAAGGTAGTTTTTCATGCCAATCTTTATATGTTTTAGCCATCTTTTCAACTATTTTTTTAATATTCTTATTGGAAACTTAGACTGCTCTATTCATTTTGGGGTGGTATAGGATTAAATTATAATGATGAATTTTGAATTGAGATCAAATTGCTTGCAGTATCTCGGTTTTTGGGTTGTGCATATATCTGTAATGATTTATTTGAAAAACCCATATCTATAGATGATGCCCTATTTTACAAATTTGCAGACCATAGATTTGGTGAAATTGATGTACGAAGCCACTTTTACCTACTTGATAAAATAACCAATAGCAACCAAGATAAATTGGTGCCCGCTAAAGGCCTTAGGAGTGATAGGTCCTATCATATCTATGCCCCACAGAGAAAAGCCATAAAGTTGTCATGACATGCAGAAGTGTTGGTGAGACATGAATTTTATCTGTGTAGATTTGGCACTTATAGTACTTTTAAGCATAATCGATGCAGTACTTCTCAAGGATCAACTAATAATAGCCTGATCACATATTTGCTTTACCATTCAGTGTCTATTAGCATGCGTATTTCATAGTTCCTCATGGACTTCTAAGATTCTCTTAGCCTTGAGAGCGTTCACACATTGCAGTGATACTTGATCCCAACCTTTCTTTCATAAAATCCCAATATGCAAAACAAAGTTTGCAGCACTCTTTGGGTGGTTCTCTTATTAGTTTCAATGGCATGCTCAAGATACTATTTATTTCTTACATACAGAAGAATATCATGGTACCACGATATTCTATCTCTTTTTTCTTTTATGCTATGGAAATGGGTTGGACTTCATGGATACTCTATTAAATAGGTGTGAGCTTTCCCGGTTTACTTTGAGCATAAAGGCCAAGGTTGCCAGAGCATCCGCTATTCAGTTTTCCTCCTAAGGCAAATGCTAGAAGCTAATTTCATCAAAGTCTTAACTTAATTTGGAGATTATCCTCCCATAGCCTAGCATCCTAGGTCTTTCACTCTCTTCGGAGCTAATAGATCATTAAGATAGAATCCCCAAATACTTATAAAGCTTTGATACCTCTTTCAATAACAGCCTAGAGTCTCATGATGCAAGCTTTATATTCAACATTTGGTAGAGTCAAAATTAATTCTAGCAGTGGAGAAGTAGCAATTTCCCTCAATGAGATCAGATCAAAGTACATCTTCCAAGATAGGTGACAATTGAAAGTATCTTCTGCTTTAGATATGCACATTTACATCTTTGTCTGAAAACTCAAAATCCAAACGCTGATATTCATCTATCGCTTAGCTTGCCAAGAAGTTGGTTATTGCACTACCCTTAATGGCTTTCTGGTTTATGTAGATAATTTCATACTTAAAGAGTAAAACTTGCCACTGGCCAATCTCTTTGACAAGGTAAAGGCCTTACATAAGTATTTGATCGGGTCGAGTAGCGACTAGCCACATGGTGTGGTATAGAATGTATTGTCTTAGCCTCTGAGTAGTCCATACTAGAGTGCAACATAGTTTTTCAATTGCTAAGTAGTTGTTTTCACACTTTATGAACTTCTTGCTCAGATAGTAGAAGCTTGTTCTTTCTTTCTTGACTCATCATTTTAACTTAGCACATTGCCCATAGACTTGTCAAAACTGATAAATATAAATTAGGGGCCAACCGGGCACTAGTGGTACAAGTATAAATAAGTTTAAGAGGTAGTGTTTAACCTTGTCAAAGGCTTCTTAGAATTCTTTATTCCATTCCCTGGGATTCTGCTTTTGAAATAGTCGAAAGATTGAATCGCATTTGTTAATCAACTGAGATATGAATCGAGCTATGTAGTTTAACCTTTCTAGGAAACTCTTCACTTCCTTTTAGGTACGAAAGTAGTAGGAGGTTCTAAATGATCTTGACTTTGTTGGGATCGATTTTGATTCCTCTTTTGCTTACAATGAAGCCAGATATGACACTAAAGGTATATTTAGCAGGATTTAGCTTGAGCTGGTATTGCATAGCCATTTGGAGAGCTTTTGTAGATTGGTAATATATTCATTCTCCTTGGGTGATTTAGCAATCATATCATTGACATAAACCTCTATCTCATTATGTATGAGGTTATGGAATAATAGTACCAATGCTTTTTAATAGGTTGCCTTAGCATTCTTGAGCTCGAATGGCATAACTTTATATCAAAATGTACCTTGCATAGTCATAAAAGTGGTTTTCTCCATGTCCTCAGGTGCCATGTTAATTTGGTTTGTAACCTAAAATCCATCCATGAAGGAAAGCAAAGCATTTTTGGCGGTGTTGTTTACTAGAGTGCTGATGTGGAGCAAAAAAGAAATTCTCTTTCGCATTGGCCCGATTTAGATCCCTGTAGTCTACACATATTTGCACCTTGCCATCCTTTTTAGGGATTGCCACTATATTAGCTACCCATTCAGGGTATTTAGCTACTTTAAGAAAATTGCATCAAACTATTTTTTAACTTCCTCTTGATCTTTAGAAGCATATCTAATTTTATTCTCCTGAGTGTTTATTGTATGGATTTATATTTAGGTTTAAAAGGATGTTTATGGCCTACAATATTAGTGTCTAATCCGGGCATGTCTTGGTAAGATGAGGCGAATACATCCTAAAATTCTTGGAGAAGGTTTATCAGTCTAGTTCGAGTTGATGAGTTTATGGAACTTCCAAGATTGACTTTTGTTTTATCTTCCTCCATTCCTAGGTTTATGGTCTCGATAGGGTTTTCATGAGATATATTTTTCTTTTTGTTCCATAAACCTCAGTAAGTCTGGGAGATGAGATTCTCCTTAGAATCCTCTTAAAGCTTAAACTCGCTAATGCAGATTGGTTGCTCAAAATTGATTCCCAAAATCTGAGTATGAATATTCATGTCACTTTTATTTGGGTACCTAAAAATATGGAAAAAGAATAATATAGGTGGGAAAATATGTGAAGAAGAGTCTAAGAGTTAGCAAGAAAAATGAGAATGGACACAAGAGAAAAAATGCATAAGACTTAGTCATTTTCATTGATAATACTTAATAAAAGGGTGACCATACAAAGGATTTTACAATGCTCTTAGGTAAAAGCATGTAGGTTTAGTTTATTACTTTGAAATAGACTTAAATAGCACAAGAATCTCGGTTTCAATCCAATCACTTAGAACAAATCCTAGAGGACATAGACTATCTAATGGTCCATTGCTAAAATCCCTGGCTCATCAATTGCATGATGGAAAAACCCTTAAACTCCTTGCTCAATATGAGCATAACATTGTCAAAGCTAGTATTCACATGTCCTCATGGATGAAAACTTTCCCAAAGTGGCAAAAATATCATTAGTTCATGTCCACGTCTTAACCTAACAGGCAAATTATCCTCTTCTCACTATTCTTTTGAGCTTGCCTTCTCTTTTGCTAGGCATTGAGCTTAAGATGCAAACCTCTTTTGTTAATCTAGTTAACAGCTTTTAGAGCTCTGCCAATTCTCTAGAGATGTTTCCTGAGTCCCTTTTCCAGCCTGGGCACCTCTGTCAACAGTTAACTTCAAAGCCATATCAATGCTCCTTGATAAATTAGGCTTAATCATTGGCAACCCTTCTTTGACATAAATGGCGTTAACAAACTCAAAAGACTAAAATAAGGATTTTAGGACATCCTTACTAGCTTGATATACAAGGCATAAGTAAAAGTAGTAGTAATAATGTCTTTCTCTTCTACAATACTGATAACCTTTTTTTAATGATCAATTTTAACTTTTGATGCAGTGATAATGGTACTGTCATCGTATAATGAATCAAGGCCTCCTTAAAAAATAGCTACACGATAGAGCATTGTCCATCACATAGAAGTCTACTTCATAAGTGCATAGGCTAATATAGAATGGAATGGTATTGTTTCCCATAATGTCTTTGCAAGTCCCATCGAATGCTTGCATAATCGTGCGACTATTCTTAATATAAGATATGCCAATGGGGAGCTTGTTCAAGCATGGTACAAACATTACATTCAGAGTTGACCTATTATCAATGAGTACCTTAGGCAACATGCTACCATTGTTATATGTGGTGATGTGAATGGCTTTATAGTTTCCCCTTCCTCCATAAGGAATTTCATCATTGCTGAAAGATATATAGTTATCGGTAGTGATGTTGCTCAATTGGGAATCCAATTGGCCTAAGAATGCCAAGAAGGATATAAGCCTCATTTAAGACCTTGAAGAGAGCATTCTTGTGAGCTTCAGAGTTCAACAATGGTGGTAGCATAGATTACTCATTCAACTGATCGACAATGTTGTATTGCTTTGCTTAATGAACTTAAGAAATTTTGTAGTTTCCTTTTCACTTACCAACTTCTTAATAGCTATTCAATCTAATTCTTTGGTCGCAGACTTTGGTGCTTAAGGGATAAGAATAGTGTTTTTTACTGAGTTTCACTTCCCGATGTAGTTAGAGCATAACATCTACCATTTTGAGTTAGGTGACATACCCTCAAAAAGTCAACATTAGCTGATTATTGGTTGGATTCTTCGATTAAAGTTTTACTTTCATACTTTCAGGGAACTGCCTTTTATCTTTATAAAGGAAAAGCTAAATGATCATTTTTGGTGTTGGTTAAACAGGGGTAGTTTTGATACTTGATCAATTGTCAAAAAAGACAAATGGCCTCCTAACCCCATAAGGAAGATTCTTCTTATCCTTTTTTGTGGCATTGATCGATGGTATCATATTTGCTGACCTAGTGAAGAAGCTCATTTGTTATCTTAAAATTCAAAGCTACCCTCAATCATCATTCTTTGAACCATGGCACAAAACTCTTTGCATATTTAAAGAGTGTAATTGTAGATGGTATAAAAATCACAAAAATTAGCTGAGCCCCTTTTTATTAATTAATTCGGCTTGTACTAGCATTTGCCAAAACCAAATTCATTGGCATCCTAACTTTCTCCATGCTTTTTATGATCTCACAATCATCTTCGATACCTATTCCATTCATAGCTGATTCCATATGAGCTTGGAATGAGTTGGTTCAACACTGGGTTTTGGCCATTGTTCAGCCTTGGTCCTTTATTTTCCCTTGTCCTTGGAGTATCTTTTTTGATTGAGTCATTTTTTATTGACTCTTTGATCATTCGACACAATACAATTATATCTGCAAAGTTCCTCGGGATGCTCTTTACTATCCTCTCATAATAAGGCACTTGTAATGTACTAACGAATCTAATAGCTATCTTTTTCTCTATCAACAAATGGTGAATCTAGGTTGCTTCTTGCATCCACCTCTAAACATACTGCTTGAAGCTTTCATCAGCTCTATTTTTCATGCTCATAAAAGAAAGGTTTTCAAAACCCAGTTGGTTGCAGGTCCCTTCTCACCCACAGCATTAATAAATAGGCTCAAGTATTCATCCCACTCCTTATAGAACTCAATTTCAGACCAATTCATCGTCCCTTAGACTGTGTCTAAGAAAATTAGGGCGTGTTGCAGAATGTACCCTTGACTGTAATGGCAGCAAAATGGTTTAGTGGTTTTTTTATTCTGGTTTTTAACATTTGACACTCATTAATGTCTTAACTTCTCTAATACTTCTTTTAACCCAATAACTTTTCCTATCTATCACCATATTCGCTCTTGGCTCTAACATTAGGTCCAAGGCTTTAATTGACTTTGATCACCTTCTTCTTGAACAAAGTGTAGTTTTCAATAAAAAGGCCTTATGCCCTGGCAAGGTAATGAAAATAGGCATTCTCATCATACCATTTAAGATATGGAGGTGATATCGGGTTTACTAATACTGGGGCCATTAGCTGCCCTACTAATAATCAAGAATAGATTTCTTTGTAGGAGTATCAGAATAGATTAAAATGTTCTCTTTCTTGGGGTGCTTATTAATTGTTAAGAGCTTTTGCATTGTTTGTTTTTGAAGGTTACGCATTTTGAGCAATATTTTGAGTGGGATTAATGTGAAGCTCATTGTCGGGGTAGTCTCGATAGAGTAAATTGGTTGTGGCATTAGTGAGTAAGGGCTAAAGCTCGAGTATGGCATGTTTAGGAAGTACATACCTTGTGCTGGATATAGATTTTAAGTGAACTTAGTAGGACTTTCGCTAACAGCATTCGCTTCTTTCTTTTTACCCTGAGCCATTGACTTTTTGGCCTAGCTGGATGATTCTCCACCTAATATCTTATCGCTTGTTATGGCATTATCGATCATCTCACCCAATATAACTATGTCGGCAAAGTTTTCTATAGTGTTTTCCACTAGTCTCTTAGAGTAAGAGTTTTAGAGGGTGTTGGTGAACATAATCATCATTTCTTTCTTAATTAAAGAAAGGTAAACTTGAGTAGGTTCTTCTTTCTACCTATAAGCATATTGCTTAGGCTCTCAAAGGCTTTCTTTTCCATATTCATGAGGGAAAGACGATCCGAGCCCTAGTGGATATATGCTTATATTGATTAAGGAAAGCGTGGGCTAAATCTGCCCATGTTTGAATTCTTACGGGATCAAGCCCTATACACTAATGAGCAATTACCCCAGTTAGGCTACCTTGGAAACAGTGAATTAACATGTTTTTATTCCCCTTATATCTAGCTATCTTATGATAGTACATGCGAACGTTGGCAGTGGGGTCTATAATCCCATTGCATTTTTCAAAATTTAGCACCTTGAATTTAGGCAAGATAACTAGATTGTAAACTAGCCATAAAGATTTAGCATTTACGATCTTGAATTTGTTGCTATCTTTGATGACCTAGAGGCACTTTTTTATTGACTTATACTTGTTTAAGTCTTTATCAGTTTCTAAAAACCTCTTTGCTTTTTCTTATTCTGCTTGTTTACAAAGATCTGGGATAATAGATCTTGCCATAGAAGAGCCCACACCCTAAAATTTTTAAACCAAATAAGGTGCCATTACTGGGTTAATGTGTATGAATGGCTAAGCCAATTGGATTGGCCCTACTGAAGGATGCTATTCATGTGATGCCCTTTCATGAGCGTCAGGGGCTTTAATACAACCTTTCAAGTTGCTCTCAGAATTAACTGATATTCCCCATATCAACGATGCCTGTTTGCCTTTATCCTTCAGAGCCTAGGATAACAGCTTAGTTAACTCCATAATTTGAGTTAGGAGTTCCTTATTCTTATAGAGTAGCTGCTCTTGAGACTCCCTATACGTGAGCTTCAGTCATTCAAGACAGGCTTGGTGGTCATTGTTTGTGGCCCTTCTAGTATGCAAGTGTTATATATTGGTGATAAACGATGGTTTCTGTGTTTTAAAGCACCTTGCACTTTAGATCATTGTCAAATTAGACTTTTATGATGCATCATGAGTATGTTTAATGAGTAATGGTGAATATGCAATCATGATAGTAGATGACTACTAGCATGAATAAATAAAGCAATAAAAGAAGTGGTTTAGTTACGCAAATACAATAGGGACAATTAGATTACAAGATAGCTTCACCAATAGCATCTTTCATAAAGCAACAAAATAGTTCAATTACATATGATCACACATGTTTACATTTAAAAGTGCCTAACACGATTACATTGCTTGATCACCTATTCCAAAAAATAAAATAGCTTTTGTTTATGGTCTCTGATGGATGTGATATCTCATCTCAAAGAGTTGGCTGCCTCAATCATGTCATCTGCCTCTACTTGGGCTACTTGAATTTGTTCGATAATATAAAAATTATGGTTGTGATAGTTCTGACACGTATGATCAACCGTTTGCTACTATTTTTGCTCTCGTAGCTCCAAGGCTCTCATTAGGTCCTTAATATGGTTCTAATGATTTACAAAGACGGTTCCAACTCTTGAATTTTAAGTATTTAGATTTCATTCTCAACATTGTTTGCTCTTAAATCTCACACTTGGTTCCCAAACGTCCATTTTTCCTTTAGTAAGTTCTCTAATGACCTTTTCTCTATGGACTTTAGCCTTTTTTTCCATTAATGTAGCTCATTTTTTAGGGCAGTAACCTTTACCTCCCACTTAGCTGATGATTTACCAAGGCGTTGAGACTTGCTTGCTTAATTGAGTGCCACTTAGTCTTTCATCAAACTCTCGATACCCTTCTTAAAGCGGTTTTTCTCTTTGATAACTTGGTTTATTCAGCCATCTCGGAGATAAACGTCCATTTCTCATTGACTTTTTTCTTCCTTTAAACGAGTGATTTCTTTGGCAAAGGCTGCCTTTTCTTGTTCGAATTCACACTTGAGCAATTTAATCTCAGAGGGAAATTCACCAACTGGTACTTGCGATGTTCCAACATTAGATAGAGGTAAGACGTTATTGATGCGATGAACTCTTCACTCATCATATCTTGGAGTCATATTACTTCCACTCTAACATTTCTCCATGCAACAGGTTTGCCTCCAAACATGGAAGGCTAGCTGAACTTTTGACTTGTACTCTATCTAGCCATAATCAAAATTCCATTATTCAAGGTCTTGGACAAAAAGGATGAATTATTGGTACTGAAATTGTCATAAGACTAGGATAGGTGAGTAACTAGTACTTCCCCATAATCCTATAAGGAAAACACAACTATAATCTCCACAATGGTATATAATTCTTTGTGGTGAAAACCAAAGGGCCTTCCATGCCACATTTTCTCCTCGAGGTTCTTAAATTTCTGGACCTATTGCTCCTAGGACTTTTCTTAGGGCCATTCTCTCTCAAGGACCTTAAAGATAGGGCTCAAGTTAGGCAAAAAATTGTATACATTCTTTTCTCTTCTAGGCAAAGGTGGCTGACAAGCTATTTGTGAAAAAGTGAGGCATATCTAATGAATTGACTTACCCTTTTTTTCTTGCAAAAACTAAGGGGTTGAATAGTCTCAGAAATAATACCAAGCGCAGGGTTGATATTGCAACACAATCAAGAAAAAAAAAGTCTACTCCGCTACCTCTATATCTTTTATGGTTTTCGGTAATCTAACCAGCTCTTGAATTTTCCTTGTATTGAGGGTGCTCACTATCACTTCTTTTAGACTAGCCTAAGAGATACACTTATTATACACTTTTGTCTTGATATGGCCCTCCATTCATGACTCCATGGCTCCGAGGATTTGTGCTAAGCTTTTTTTGAAAAATGAAGGTTGCATCAATTTGTAATATACCTTATCGGACTTGGCCCTTTTGATATTAAGCAATATCTTATATTCATCGATCGTGGAAACCAAATCTTCATGATTAAAGGTGAAATATCGATATGTTGGGTTCCAAAATTGAGATGTTGCTTACAATAAGCTATCATCCAAATGGACCTAAAATAAGAAGGCTATGTCACCGTACTTCTTCATCAATGATTCTTTTTTTATATTATTCTAACTAGTGGTACCCCATCTTGACCCTTTTATGCATCATCGAGGCTTACATGAGTTTGGGAACATCCTATTTTCATGTTGTCGATGCTCTAACCATGCTTGAACTTCTTCAGGAAACTTTAAAATAGAAATAGACTATTGCTTCATGATAGACACCCCTTGTTGAACATTAAACTTATGGCTAATGGTCCTATGATGATGATTATGATGTTATGATGCATGCGCCAATCACAAATAAGAGGGACATAGGTTAGTGACTATACAAAGTAATACAAACAAAAATAAGAAATAAAGAATGGATAAAAAATAAATCAAAAAAATTCCCCAGACAATAAGCATTACGATGCTTAAGGGCAGACCTAACATTCGTAAATATAACAATAAGCTAAATGCACAGAGATAGCATAATGGCATGTCCGAATAAAAAAAACCCTGTAGAAATGATGTGGTACCTCATAGGGATAAAAATTTCCAATTATATGGTGACATTTGTTCATCACCATCTATGGCAAATATATGTTAAGCCATTATTTGGATAGCATAACGGGTTATTTGATTTAAATGCTCTTTTTTTGGATAGTATGGGGCTTTTTAGGTTGCAACATTTGCTTGCTACCACCTATTCCTTCATTCGATAAGGATAGCTGAGGCATCTCGATCCTAGACCCACCACAAGCTTGGCGAAATAGGTTCAATCCAATAAATGTATTTCCTTATGCAAATAGAGAGGGGTACTCATAAAAGACATAGGTAATTTGCACCTCAGAAGGTATTGCTATGCCTATGCAGAGGGGTATTCATGAAAGCGGATAGCTCACTTCCTCTTAATAGCTAGGGCCCTAATATTGCCATGAAGTTTGGTGAGAGTCAAATTTAAAGTGCAAGTGCATGATGTGTGCCAGGGAAATAATCAATCTTTTTGTTTACCCCTTGTTACCATATTTATGAAATTGAAACTTACTCGGGAACAAGACAATCCCTAACAAATAAGCTAAGAAATCATGACAAGTAAAATAGTAGTAAACAACGATAAAGGGGATTATTGGTAAATAATAATAAAAAATTATGAGAACCGAGAACCAAGTAGAACAGGACTAGTTGTAGGCCTAACTCTCTAAATTTATTTCCCTAGTAAAGTTGCCAAGCTATTGCAATATACCTTTACTGGGGACTATGCTTCATCTAAATTATTTAGATGATGATGCATACGACTTTAGAAAAAAAGAGGATTTTTATTGGGAATGGGAATTGTTGCCTTTGAGTTATCCCCATATCGATATTTGAGTTATGCATGATGAGATGATAGCGAGGGGGAAAATCGTAGACAAGTTGCTTGTCTAATCAATCTTGGATAGCCACCATGAAGTGGCCAAAAATTTGGAGTCGCCACTTACCATTTTGGGCTAGGCATAGCCAAATGCCTATGGAAAATGATGTTCCAAGTTACAAAACTCAAATCATTGATTTCAAGGTATACAAGGTCCAGAGATTCATTAGATGAGTTTAAGAGTTGGTTACATGTAGGGAAGGATTAGTACCCCCACGACGCCTAAAATCGATACCATCTAGCCACATCCTACTTAGGTTTCAATTTTTTTGATTTTATCTTGTCATTATTTTGATACAATCCGCTTTTAATGCATGAATCTTGTATAAAAATTGTAATCCAGGTTTTAAAGAAAAATTTACATCACGTATGTGCCTCAGGGATATAGGGAACAAAAAGATTTTTAATAAAATGATCTTCGATTTTATTTTTGAAAACCAAATATTCCATGTCAAACACTAAAGAGATACTGACATAGAACATTGCCTTGTAGTTTTTGAAAACAATTTGAAAATATGAATGCAAAATAAACACTAGAAAAGGGAATGTGTTAGTAAGGTGAAAAAGAGTATAATAACTTTGTGTAAAAATAAACACATAAAAGCATAAAAAGGAGGGACGGTCGAAGTGTATCTTGTAATTGTCTTCAATTATTGTAGAATAACTAGAATGATAATTTTGAGATGCATTTAGACTAAATGGTTATTTGAGGTATGGAAAAGAAAGTTTTGATTAAAAAGTTTAAGGAAGTTCGAGAGAGAGAGAAGATTTTTTCTCTGAGTAAAAGGCAAGATTTGAGTATCCCTATGGAAGACGGGGTTGGAATATTCCCAATGGTGAAGGTTTTCAATGTTTTTTGTAAAAAGGTTTTGGTTAAAAGCCCCGATGACATTTGAGAGAGAAAATTTAGGTTATCAAATGAAGAGTGAGAATGGAATATCCCCAATGGTGAATGTTTTAATGATTTTTGGAATTTGAATGAAGTTTGTAAAACTAGGAATGGAATAACCTTCGGAGTACAAGGTAGGAATATCCCAAAGGTGAAAATTTTCAAGATTTTTGAAATATGAAACACTTAGTGAAAATAAGTATTTCAAAATTAAAGCTGACGATTTGAGCGAAAGATAAAACTAATTTTTGTTTGGCCTTGATTCAAGTCTTGTAGAACCTGCTTTCTGATTCGTAACTCCAAGGGGAGTTGATCGGACACATGTTAAGACATTCGAATGTCTCGAAAAAATGGTTTGAGAAAGTTAATTTATTTTTTTATTAGAAGAATAAGGGACAGCATCACGTATCTCCTTTCCCGAAATTATTCTAAGCAAATTCATGGGTTCCAGGGGTGACTCAATAGGGTTTAAAGTAAAAATATTCCATAAATCCTAAAAAATTGCTTTCTAGGTGGAATTAATTTTTTTAAGTTAAGGTCATTTAGCATTGATAGCACATGCAAGGGAAATAGTGTGACAGACTTTGAAAAATCATTCTGGACTAATTTAGGATTGTTAAATCTCAAATGATACCTTTCTGGAAAAGGAATTTCACATAGTTTTTAGGAAAATATTTTGAAAATTCTGAAAAATCATCTGATAGGCTGAAATAACCCAAACAGAATGCAAATCATGGATTCTAAAAGTTCCCAAACATCGTCAATTTGAGAAATCATAACTACCTTATTTGAAATGATCCAAGGGCAAACAAGATACTATTGGAAAGTAATTCGATGCCTTTTAAGGTAAAAAAAATCTAGAAAAATTGTTTAAGGTTCAAAAATGGTTTATCAAGTCATGACTATAATGCTACTAAGGCAAAAAGAGGTTGTTATTCAATTTTTTGAGTTTCTAAGAGTCAAACTCGAGCCATGGACATCTGAACATCTATGACAAGGAGAAAAGGGTGACATAGGCATCATGAGTTCATTCCACAATCCTAGAGTAGTTTAGGATGATGAAACAACATGTTGAACATGCCACAAATAAGGGTGTTAAACTCAAGACCAAGGCTTAACATTTTTAACAAATAAAAGAGTTATTTTTCTTTTGAAAATAGCATTTTGTGCTCAATTAACCATGATTCCAGACCTTGAAAGCTTGATTTATCCCTAAGATTGGAGGACTAATTTAGTGAAAACATTATATCCATGCTAGTCTATGTATTGGAGGTAGCATAGACTTAACTTAAGAGTTTTGTTAAAAATCACATTTTTAGAGCCAACAAACACAAAAGGGAGCCATCAAGATAGCATTTTTAATTTTGAAAAGCACATAAACATGGCATATAAGGCAAACATACACTAGATACTTTTATCACATGAAACATGCTAGAAAATGCAAGTAGTGCAAAAAAATGCATGAACTACTAAAAGGATGCTCAGTTAACATAAAAGATGGTAAAAACATGTAAAGAAGTATTTCCATGTCATGAAACAAAAGGTAGAAAATTTTTACAACATTAATGATATGATTTTATGCCACCTAGCCACAACAAAGCATCACCAAGCTTAATGGGACATATAAGTAACCTGAAATATCAAATTATCGTCAAATAATATGCATGGAAGATGGTGCATATGCCAAGAATCAATGAAATAATGATTGGTCTAAGATGAGTCATGAAAAATGTGATTTTTTTGGCATTTAAACAACATTAAAGCTTCAACAACTCAAGATATCACCAAAAAAACTTAAAGATGCATGTTTTTCTAAAAATGTCATGCCTTCATAAGTATCGGTTCGCTAGAATGACATGAAATGTATATAAGTGCAAAGAAAATGGGAGAAAAGTGTAGAAAATATACCAATAAAGCTTGAAAAACTCCTTTTTTATTTGTATCCTCAAAGTTGTAACTTTAATGTTCCTATGGATTTTATATTTTCTAGTTTTAGCTCACTTTTCTTCCCTCTAATTGTTATAGATAAGCAACAAAAAGTGGCTAAGATGAACTTTTTGGTATCACAATAGATAAGGAGAAGTTTGTTAGTAAAAAAGAGTAAACAAATAAAGGTTTTGGGGGGTTCGAAGGTTGCTTGGGAGAGCTACAAAAATAGAAAGTTTTTTTAAAGTGAAGTTTGTTAAATGAGTATTGCATACTAAGCCAAGGTTAGCTCTTTTACAATCAAGGTTTAGCCAATGTTGAGGAGCCAAAATAAGGGCATTGTTTGGTTTTCCTCACCTATAAAGGAATGAGCTCCAGGTACTATGTTCAGTTGCTTTTATTTTGATTGGTTGCAACATGTAGGGTGGTGGAGCAAAAGGGTTGTGGTAGCTTGTTAATGGGGAAAGGCAAAGTATGCCCCTAGAAAATCTATGTATTTTATGAAAAAATCCCATTTTCTAGTCATTTTGGGCTAAAAAATTCATTTGATCCAATCCTAAGTCCAATAATAAGGACTAGGATGAATTTAGATGATTTTTGGTGCAAAACACATGGCAAAATGAAATTTTGAACTAAGGATACACAAGCTGAAAAATGCCATGAACTAAGCAATTTTGCCTGAATGTATTGATACATTGCATATTGTATCCATACATCTAGACAAAAAACTCAAAATGTATCAATGTAAGGAAGATTGTATCGATACATACTTAGAATGTATCGATATAATTACTTATATATCGATACTTTTTGTCAAAAAATAGAATTTTAGCTACTGCTAAACCTTGCACCAATACGTTTGACCAATGTATCAATACATTCATGCAAAAATGTAAAATTTACACACCTTTGACTCTCTAAACCTTTTGCCTAAGCCAAGAATGATAGGGAACAGATCCATGCTCATCTGAATAACCCTGATGACATCTTGAATAATAACCTTTGATGCTTTAAATGTTGGCCCCGACAAAATGGGGTGTCTATAATCTAATATTATGCTCATTTGCCTTTTAAAATGTTGTTTATGTCATTCTTGCATTTTAATGATAATATGTTTACTAACAAGCCATTTGATGTTAAGTTGTCATACCTTGATGATTGATGCCATATTCATGTATTTTTGTTCATGAAGTGTTTAATGATACGCTTGCCTTGTTTATGTGTCAAAACTAATTTTTAAAACTAAGCCCAAGATAGGCTATGATTAATCCAAAACAATGGATCAATTAGGTCCATGGTTTTAACTATTAAATGCAAGCAAACTTGGGGTAAATCAAGTTTTTTATAATTGGATTCATGATTGAATAGGCCAAATATATTCTGTCTTCGAGTCTCCCAAAAATGATTTATAATCTATTTGATTTAATGCCTTGATGTGAACCTTATCTTTGTTGTTATTGAGTGGCATGGCCGATAGGTTGTTCATTTGTGCCAATTAGCCCAGAAACTTAGGCTTGTGAACCCACTACCATGGGCCCTTAGAGTCAAAAATTCGCATGTCTGAAGCCTAATTCAAGTCTAGGAAAATTAAAAATCATGAAGTCCTTTGTTTTAGCTATTGGTAGCAGCATAACCCAAATTGAAAGATTATTTTTAGCTTCCATTTTTTCTAAGAATTTTGCCTCGAAGTGCATCAAATTATTTTTCAACGAGCTTTTGTTTACCTTGAACAAAGCCCAGATGAAGAAGTTATGATTTTTTGATCACACACTACTTAGAACCCTTAAGACTAGCAATTAGATATTTTCCCTTAAATTAAGTCAAATTCTTAGACCCCTAGATTATTTTTTGTTATTTCTTAAATATTTTCCCTTAAATTAAGTCAAATTCCATTTCTGGTGATATATTGTTCACGACTTTTCTAGTTCGGATGAGTTCGAGGTGATTTTTCAAAGTTTGTTGCACCTATTCCACTGCACCTACTGCTAATACTGAACCGATTTCAAATTTAAAAATTATTTTCTCCTAAGAAGCAATTTTTTAGGAATCTTTGACTATTTTTAGATTGAGCATTGTTAAGTTACTTTTTTAAATATCTAGTTTGCCATGTTTAGGGTTTTATGAACTTAAAATAAAATCAAGAAGCCCAACAGTGTAATGCTATCCCCCTTTTTATACTTTGCCAAATTAATGGTTACTCTAAGTCCACTCTTTTGAGACACTCGAATGCCTTAGAACGTGTTCATTTACTGCACAAGTAGGATCATCAATCATGTATGGATCCTACTATATTTAGATCAACACTCAATCATTTTCAAATAAAATCAACTTAAGCTTTTTATGAATTTTTTTTGGTTTTAAACAAATTCACCAATTTTTATCAAAAACACCAAAAATACCTCATTTTTCAAAAATTATGAAATTTTTCGTCAATCTAGGTTTTTTAATCTCGTTTGAAAAATCTTCACCAAAAATCAAGGATTTCATGCCTTAATTACCCTTCGAGTTCAAACTTGTCTCCAAGTTGGTAACCGATTGTATCCAAATGATTGATGACAACCAAGATATACGTTCCCAATCAAACCTCCTTTTTGTGCTTTATTTGCTTCATTTTATGCAATATTTATTATCATTTTTATGTCTTACAAACATGTTTCCTTTGTTGATGACGATGATGCATCCATATTTTTAAATTAAATATTTTTCAAAAATCATCAAGGCAGTGCTTTGAGTTGGGGCCTTAGTGATTCCTAATCTAAAGTATCCTTTTCAAAATCAAACCCAGAGTTTATTTTAGTAAAAACTCTATGTCTCGCTTCATTCATCAATTAAGGGTATAGTGAAATCTAATTCATGGAAAAACTTAGGTTTATTATTTCTAAAATTCATTTCAACATAAAAAGGGGATATACAAAAATAATGACAAATTAAAATCGAGAAAGCTAAAACCAAGATAAGCAATGGCTAGGTAATACCAATTAAGGGTGCCACGGGGTGCTAATCCTCCCTACATGTAACCAACTCCTAGACTTGCTTATCGAACTCTGGTTTATATAGACCTTAAAATCTAATCTTTGAGTTTCATAACTCAAAGTATCGATTTTAATAGGTGTCAGGTCATACTTAGCCTAAATGATTGGTAGTGATTCCAAGTCTTTGGTCACTTCATGGTGGCCTATTAAAGATTAGTCAAATGAGCGATTCACCTGATGATCTCTCAACACCAATATGAGTAACACTTCTTTTTCACTCTATCATGCCAAATCCACCAAATATTTTTAACTCAGGCATAATCATAGTCGATATCGGGGATGTTACAACAACAAACTATATAAAATATGAGAAGAATTAAGATACAACAAAAAAAAGTGAGAAAATAATTCAAAATGATGTAGCACAAAAATAACATAAACATGACTTTTGGTCCATACAAAAACAAAGGAATAAATAACTTTTTACAAATTTTCAGTCTATTCGATGAAAATACAAGAACATATAAAAAATTAAATGAATTAATAGAATGTAAAATCTATACACTTTTATACCAATAAATTTTTATAATAATTTAACTATACAAAAATTAGAAAATGAAAACACAAAATTTTCTTGTAATTTTTCTTTCTTTTTCCCTACTTTTTCTTTTTTCTTTCCTTTCTTTTTTTTTTCTTGTCTATCCTTTTTTTTCCTTCTTTCTTTCTTCCCTTCCCTTCCCTTCCTTTCTTTCTATCTTTCTCCAGATTAAAGTGCCCATAGAATCAATGTAATATGTAACTTTATGCAACTTAATCCCTATATGAAAAACCTAGGCAAATTAGTCCCTATACATTTAAAAGTAAAATAAAATAGTAAGATTAGTAAAGTATCTAATGGGAAAAATGTTAAAATATTAACATGGTTGTTAACTCTATTAAAATTATGGGGTAGATTGTTAATGCCGACATGGCTTAATTAAAAAAGGATATTCAATGATAAGTAGTTATCTTTTAAAAAAAAATCACACCAAAATATCTATTAAGTAAAAAAAAGAATGTATAAAACTTTATATATAAAGTTTAAAATCAATAAAAACCTGAAAAGGGAAAAAAATAATTAATCCCAAAACCAAAAAAAAAACCTATCAAGATAAACCCTAAATCCTAAAGAAAAAATCCTCCAATCTCACTAAAAAAGCAACCTCTTATATCCCACTGTTGTTTGACTTCATACTTTTTTCCATCCATCTTTATTCAGGATCTCAAGATGGAACTTAATTATATGTTTTCCAATGTGAATTGGCTTTTTAAATTGCAAAATGTTAAAAGATTCTAATTCTTAATGTCTAAATATAAGACTAAATCCGAGTCAATACTTTCCTCATAGACATTATAAAAGTATGTTGAGAATTATTATTGCCTCCTTGTATATTATTGGCATTAAGGATGGCATCTTCGCCAAATCATTTGAATATTGACCTTCGAAGCTCATTGGATTCTTAAAGTACTTGTGTATCTTCATTTTAAATAAGACTCAAAGAATTTAGGGGTACATTTAGCAACAAAAGGCAATTTTAACCAGCTGATGTGTAGAATATATCACGAATCACTTTCCTCTCAGTATTGTTTTTAGATTTGGCCTTTTTAAGAATAAGATTTGGGGATTTTTAGGATTTAGGGTTCATTTCTATGGGTTTTGGTTTTCTTGGATTAACCAATTTTTTTATAAGTTTTTTCACTAGTTTTAAACTTTGGATATAAAGGTTTTTTTTTTTCACTTAATAGATATTTTGATGTGGCTTTTTTCAAAAAAAAAAGGATAAAAGTCCATTTTTACCCCATATGCTTTAGTCGAGTGACAAAAAACCCCTATTCTGACATTTATACCCCCTAAGGTTTCACTCTATATATTCCTAGGTTACACCATTATATTTTCTTGTTAAATGAATATTATAGCATTATTTCTTTCATTTTTACTTCATTTTCTTCCTTTTTTTTCTCTCTATTTCACCACTCTCTCCATTCTCTCTACATGTTCTTAACTAAACCTAGAAACAACCCTCAAATCTAGAGTCTGACGATCAACCATCGCACAAACCGCTAATGACCATCATCAGCCACCATTCAGTAGTCATTATTTGATCTTAAAGCTCGCCCACATGATCTCTTCAACCTTTTCTTTTCATGTCTAAGCTTTATTTTTTCAAAAAATATTTTAAACTTCACAAATCTAGCTATAAAGGTTCATCCCATACCCCTTTAATCTTCTCATTAGCTGTCGTATTAGTGCTAAAATTGAACCACGACCTCTTCACATACTAACCTCAATCCTCACTATTTTGATCGAGCCCTAAAAACCCTCGAATCCCAAACTAGTCGAACTTAGAAATAAAGATGATTTAGAGTTTTCGGTGGGGATTGCATCTGCTAGCTTTCTTGTTAATAAATTCTACAACTGCCAAGGCTATAGGTGTAGATTGAATTGCATTAAGGGGAAAGTAAGCAAGCTTAGAATTAGCCTTTTTTTTAATGAATTTAAAGGAATTTATGCAAAAAAATATGGAATGTTTTTAAATAGGATTTAAAATTTTGGATGATAGGTTATTTTCTTAGGTTTAAATGAATTGTGTTTTAATTATTTATTAAAATTGGTGGAGTTTCAACTTTTTTAGGTTTAAGGTTTCAACATGCGAAGAAGAATGAGGAAGAGGAGAAAAAGAAGAAAAAGAATACTTTCAGTATAAAATTATTAGCTAGGCAAAAATTTAACGACATTGTTTGCTTTTGTTTTAATTGCTAAGTCACAAGGGTTTAAGTGTCATTAAAAAAAAAGCACAAAAGTTTAATTGTCACACAGGCCAAAGCAAACGAGATGAAAATGGTCTTTACCCTTAAAATATATAACTAATCATTATTAAATATATTATTTTAATTAAGCCACGTCAGTGTTAACAATCCATCTCACATTCTTAATAGAAGTTAACAACCATATCAGCATTTTAATAATTTTTCCCTTACATGTGTTACTAACCCGACCATTTTGCTTCACATTTAAACATGCATGGACTACTTTGCTTAGGGTTTTTGTACAAAAACTAATTTACATAAAGTTAAATAGCATAGAGACTTCGTGGAGACTAATCCATTTATCCCTTTCCCCCTAGCCAGCCATCCTAGTCCTTAAAAATGTCAGGTGTTAGAACAAAGTGCACCCGAGGAATAGTACTTGCTACAGTACTTTTTACAGTAATTCCTACCTTTTCCTTTAATATATGTTATAGATTTTTAATATATTTAATATATAAATAAATGATAAAATATAACATTTAGTGTTTATATTTACAGTTTTATTGACTTTGATTGAATCTATCAAACCAAACTCACGTGACATAAATGAATTTCAAATTGAGTTTGAACTTGAAAGAAAAAAAAAGGTCCATCAATTAGAAACTAAGGTTTGTAACCTCAAATTTTAGTATGCATGGATGGAACTTGATTATAAACCTAGCTATAAAAGCTCCTTTTTTTGTCCTTTTATTTGACATTTAGAAGACTTCAAATTTAAAACTTTTTTTATTATTTTAACAGTATTTAATATTTTTATTCAACACATATTTAAATTTGAGTATGAAAATAGAATATTGTAAATGTATAAAAAATTTAAAAAATTTAAATATAGTCATATTAATTATACTATATATAAGATAATACAATATGATACATGCATAACTAATAAGCACTATTGACAAATAGCTTACATAGACATCTCTTTTTAATAACATTTATTATTTTTCAATTTTAAAATTAAAAATTTTCAAAAAATCTTTATCCAAGTGTTTCAACTTTATATTTAATTAATTTTACTTATTCACTGTAATCTTCAAACGTATATTTGTATTTAGAATTACAAACAAAATACTTTTATTAAATCTTAGATTCTATCTAAAGCTTATCCTAAATTTTAAAAACTATCAAATTTGTCTAATATTATTTATTCACCTTATCTAATATGGTTAACAATTTTATAATGAGTATATACTAATCATATATTTTTCAAAAAGCAAATATTACTTTAAGCTTCTAAATAATAACAAGTGATACATCATTGTGTTTTCAATATTTAACTTTTCTTTAAGATATTTAGTGATTTTGTTATTTATTTACTTTGATGATTTTATTTTTTTTTTCACATTATTTCCTATTCAACTTTTCTTTATTTGTCAAAAATTTTACAATTGATTTTGCAATTTTTTTCCAATGTTTTGATGAAAATCGTAATTTACTAAAAGGTATATCAATATTTATTTAACTATTTAATTGATCATTGAAAAATAAATTTTTATGTTGTACGTATATTTATTTTTTTGACTTTTTGGTACATCTATGATATATCCTAATTTTGTCACTTTTTTTTCCCCAAATTTTAATCATGGTCATAATAATTTTTTTATATTTTAGATATATATATTTTATATATGAAAAACTTTACGGTACCCATTAACACAACTATTTATATATTATAAATTTAAAAAATTTATATAATTATAAAAAAAATTACTAATTTTTATATATAAACACATATTTAATTAAATAAAACTAAAACATCCATCACATTATGAATCAAAAGCCACTTAAATCTGGAAAATTATAGGGAAAGCTCTTTAATATGAGCTTTCCCTAAGCTCCTGACGTGGTGAACATGAGTTTCACCACGTCAGGGGCATATGACCCTCTCAACTGGTTTAACTGGTTGAGAGGTTTTAAATAATTTTTTATTTTTTAAAATAATTTATTATTAAAATATTTTTAAAAAATTAATATTATTAAATTTTATTATATAATTTTGTTATTATTTGGACTATAAAAATTTTGATTTTGGATTTATTTTTATCTCAAATCATAATTAATAAAATATTTTTATTTAAATTTATTTACATAAATATAAAAATGTTAATATAAAAATATTTTTAATATTTTAATAAGAATTATTATGTATAAAAATTTATATAATTATAAAATAACTTAAAGATGATTATGATACGGTAAAATACATAAATATTATACGAATATTTTTAATATTATTAAAAAATATTAAAAATTAATATTAAACTCACCATGTCAGGTAGAATTAAACTTTTCCAACCGGTTAGCCGGTTGAAAGAGTTTTATTTTTTTAAAATTTTAAATTATTTTTTGTTAAAATATTTTAAAAATTAACATTATTAATTATTGCAATATAATTTTTTATTATTTCATAAATTATAAAATTTAATTTTTTTAATAATAAAAATATATATTTTGTTATAAATTTATTTTTTTATTATTAAAATATAATAGTTATTAATATACTCAAATAAATAACATGGAGAATTTTTAAAAAGTTACATAAAGTGATAATTTTTATAAGAGGTAAAAGCAAAAAAAGTTATTCTAAAAAGAGATAATAATTGTTAAAATTATTAATAAAGAAATTATAATTACAATTTAATCATACTTTTCTCTACTGTTTTGCTTTTTGCTTTTGTGTTCATAAAAAAGTCAGTTTTCTTGGTATGAAAAAAGAATAGACTCTCTTATATATATATAAATATATAAATTACAAATTACAAATATAAATTATATATATATTAAAAATAGTTCTTAAAATAATAAAATATTAAAAATATTTTTTACTAAATTGTAAGCTACTATTTAAAAATAATAAAAAATAAAAATATAT
>JBBYHL010050577.1:26305-39882 GCA_038381835.1 Adansonia madagascariensis | reverse complement strand
CAAAACAGTCCATTATTCATGCATTCTCTATCATATTTCATCTATTTTCACATGCTTAACACATGCTTGAATGTTTTCATAACATACATAAGTATGTTCATGCATTTTCTTGCATTTTAAGGAGTCTCATGACATAAAAATGTTGTCTTGACAATTCCAACATGTTTTTCTTCACTTAAATATGTTTATATCATTTCCATGCACCGTATTGGTCATCTTCTTGCATTTTTGTCACCAATTACCATGTCAAAATGTCATCTTTGTGTGTTTGCTGTTTAGTTCATGTTCACCGTTTTGTTATTGCATTTTATTCATGACTTCTTTGTCAAAGTGCATGCTTGTTTGTTAAAAATCTGATTTTCAAAAATCCCCAAGTTAAGTTCATGTTACGTCCAATAGATGAAGAATAGCATGGATTTAAGGTTTTCATCAAACTTTCTTCCAATCTTGGGGCAAACTAAACCTTCCAGGTCAAGATTCATGGAAATAAAATGTTGTTTTCTTTTGTTAAAGTATTAAGCCTTGATCTTGAGTCCAATACCCTCTTTAGTTATATAGTCAATGAGTTGTTTCATCCTCCTAAACTACTCCAGGATTGTGGAATGAACTCATGATGCCTATGTTACTTGTCCTTTTCTATCACAGACATTAGGACGTCCTAGATTCAAGTTTATCCTTAAAAAACCTGAAAGTGCCAAATAACTCCCCTGTTTTCACTCTGGCACCATCATAATCCGAATTTGAAAAATTATTGTCAAACCAAAAATGATATTTCTAGAAGTATCTGATATTTTTCCCTTAAGGGCATCGAAATATCTTTCCAAAGGTCTCTTTTTGCCTTCGATCATCCCGAATGAGGAAGTTATGATTTTTCAAACCTTTGCCATTTGAAACCATAGAGCCAACGTGCTATATTTTGTTTGGGCCATTTCAGTCCATTAGGTGATTTTTCTAAATTATTTAAACATTTTTCCCAAAAAAATTGCAAAATTCCCTTTCCAAAAAAATATTGTTCACAATTTAACGACCCTAGATGAGCCTGAAATGATTTCTCAAAGTTCAATGTATCTTTTCCCTTGCACACGCTGCCAGTGTCAAGATGGACTTAATTTCAAAAATTAATTCCACCTAGAAAGTGATTTCTAAGATTTTTGGAATATTTTTACATTAACCACAAGCTATCTTTCCAGCGATGCCTTATTTCCAACGATGTTATCCCCTGTTTTTAACCTGATTTCTAAAATGCCTAATAGAGACATTTGAATGTCTTGAAATGCTTCCGATTGATTCCCCTACAACATAAGCCTTTTAGGCTCGGATCAAGGCTAAAATACAAAATTGATTTTATACAAAATATCTCTTTCCTCTATAAATATTAACATTTTCGCCAATCAAGATGCTCAACTCCCTTTCTTTGAGGGGATACTCCAATCTTGCTTTTCATTCAAAACTCAAATTTCTTATCCAACCAAATCACTTTTAAATGTGCCTAAGATATAACTCTTAGGGATACTCCAACCCCAATGCTCCAATGGGATACACCAACCCCATTTCCAATTTAAAATTTTAATTTTTTCTTCAGATTAACATTCTAGATTCTTAACTATTTTCTTAAAACACCAAGAATATTCATCTTTAGGGATACCCTAGCCTCATTTTTTAAGAGGATACTCCAACCTTGCTTTTTATTCAAAATTTGAATTTCTCCCTAATCAAAACTCCCATTAAGTATACTTAAAATTTTTACCACTGGGGGTACTCTGACCTCGCTTTTTGAAACCCCATTTTTTTTTTCAAATTTCATTTAAAATCCAAATTCTCTCTCCTGGATATCCTGAGTCTACCAATCAAAACCTTTTGCATCTCTCAAATTACCAATGAATCTAATCACATCTCAAAGTTGCCACCTCAATTATTCTTTAATAATTGAAGACAACTATGAGATACATTTTGATCATCCCTTATTTCATGTTTTTATGTGTGTTTACTTTTATCTAATTTATTATAATTTTTTTTCATCTTAGTAATGCTTTCCTTTTTGCAAAGACCATTATGCATTCATGTTTCTTAAAACCATTTCCAAAATTGCAAAGCGATATTTTGTGTCGGTATCTCTCTAATGCTTGACACAAAATATCCAAAATTTTAAAATCCAATCCGAAAATTGTTTTCATCAAAATCCCAATGTTCATCGTGCCTTCGCAGCGGATAAGTGGTATAAATTTTCTTTCAAAACCTGAATTTACATTTGCCATAAAACTTTATGCATAAAAGAGGATTTTATCAGAATAATGACTAAATGGAATCAATTTACTTAAGACTGAAGCAAGAAATAGTTGGTCAATACCGATTTCGGGTGTCGTAGGAGTGCTAATCCTTCCCACTTATAGCCAACTCTTGAATCCAACTAATGAATCTCTAGACGTTGTAGACCTTGAAATTGATGTTTTGAGTTTTGTAACATGGAATATTGTTTTCAATAAGGATCTGATCTTGTCTAGCCTAAAATGATCGATAGTGACTCCAAGTTTATAGCCACTTTGTAGTGGCCATCCGAGACTAGTTGGATGAACAATTCGCCTAAGGTCTCTCCCTCTTTCATATTATTATGCCTAATCTAAATCCAAATCATGGGATAACTCAAAGGCTTGACCACCATCACTATCATGCATTTTTAAGTCATGCACACTAAGCCCTTCGAATCATTCGAAGTTTTAAAGGCGAGCATGTGGTGATAGCTTGGCCATTTTACTGGGGTGTATTTAGAAAGCTAGGCCTATGACTAGTTATGCCTCGCACAGTCCTTGGCTTTTCGGCTTTCATTATTATTTAGTTATAATTCCCTTTTATTTTTATTTTCTAACCTTTTACTTTTCGTGGTTTTATTTTATGATTGTTAGGGACTACTCTATTCTCAAATAAATATTTACTCAAATAAGTATGGAATATGGGGGTAAAATAAAAAGCTTTGATTGTTTCCACGGCACACACTGTGCACTTGCATTTGTAATAGATTCCCACCAAATACCATGGTGTGCTTAGTATCCTAATTCTTAGGAGGAAATGAGCCATCCGCCTTCATGAGTAACCCTCTTCATAGGCATGGTAAGACCTTATGGGGTGTAAATTGCCTAGGTCTCTCATGAGTACCACTCCCTATTTACTAGGAAATACATCCACCAGATCGAACCTATTCCGCCAAACCCGTGATAGGCTTAGGATCAGGGTGCTTCGACTATCCTTACTAGATGGAAAAGCTATTCGAATACCAAATTAGGCATCAAGTTTAACCCATATAGTGAACACTGTAAGCTAAACCATACTAGATCATTATTAGAATAACTTGGAGAATAGGGTCACTTAAGGAAACACTTTTTAACTTTACTCCTATATGCCACACTTACATGGGCGATGATGGGTGAACATTGTCACCTACATTTGTTATTCTGCTTTTATGATCATTTCTTTAGGATATACCATTACGCTTGATGGCAAATCCTCTTTAATAAGTGGTGATACCAAGTGAATGCCATTACATGCAATGTATCTTAAAGTAGTTATCTCTGACCAAAATAAGCCATCATGCTGTCTGTACAATGGCTTAACATGTACCCACCCCAAGTAGTGACAAACAAACGTCCCCTCTTAATTGGTTAGTTTGGTCTTCGCAAGGTATCGTGCCACCTTGCTAAAGGCAATTTTTAACTCAAACATGCTATTATGCTATCCATTTATTGTCCAAAGTTACGTTCACCCCTAGGCATCATATCGCCTATTCTTGGGGAAAATTTTGTGATACAATTTTATTGCTATTCTTTCTTTCCTTTATCCTTATGCCTATTATTTCGTATGCTTACTCACTTATTTCTCTTTTTGTTTTTCTTTCTTGTGCACACATCATTTCATCATAATTATTGTCATCATGGGATAATTAGACAACGGTTAAATGTTCATCAAGAGGTGTTTGTCATGAAGCAATAGCCTACTTCAGAGCTGAAGCCTTTTGAGAAGTTTGAGCATGTTTTGAGCAGCGACAACGTAAAGATATGGGTGTTTTTAAATTGGGGTATGTCTCAATAATGCATGAAATGGTCAAGATAGGGTGCCGTCAAAATGACTGGCAAGATCTGAAGTGTGTATGGACTAGTTAGGATAATAGCGAGAAGGAATTATTCACAAAAAAATACGGTGACATTACTTTTTTGCTCTATGTCTATTTGGATGTTAGCCTATTGCAAGCAGCATCTCAGTTTGGAACCCAGCCTATTAATGTTTCACTTTCAATCATTAAGATTTGGTCCCATAGTTAACGAATACACTATATTACTTAACATTGAAAGAGACAAGGCTAATAGAATATACTGCAAGGCCGTGAACCCTCTAACTTTCAAGAAAAGATTAATCTAGATTCTTGGTGCGCCAGAGACTTGGATTGAAAGTCACGTCAAGATGAAAGGCAATAGTAAGTGCATCTCATAGGCCAGTTTAAAGGAAGCAATGGCAAATACTATTAACCTCCAAAAGATTCAAGATATCTATGCTTTGGCTATATTTGGTCTGGTCATATTCCTAAAGACATAAGGCTATGTTGAAGCAGCAGTAGTAGATCTCTTTTCCCAGTCATGCTGCAACATTAATCCTGCATTGGTAATTGCTATTGAAACTATTCGAGCTCTCAGTTTTTGCAAGAAAATAGGTATAGGTTGCTTCATCGGATATACACTACTCTTTCACATTTGGCTTGTTAGTTATTTTTGTCTCAAAAAATAAGATGTCACACAACTTTTTACCTAACTTTAGCCCTATATTTACGGTCCTTGAGAAGGGATGGCCTTAGGACAAGTCTAAAGAGTAATGGGTTTAGAAACTCCAAACCCTTAGTGGGGAAGAGGTGACATGTAAAGCATTTTAGCTCTCACCACAAACAATCATATACTAGTGCAGAGATTATAGTTATGTGCTATTCATGGGATTATAAGGAAGCACTAGCTACGCACCTATTCTGGTCCTCTGACAATTCCAGTGTCAACAATTCATCCCCTTCGTCTAAGACCTAGAGTTGTGGGATTTCAACTATGATGAGCTTAATTATAAAATTCAGCTAGCCTTTCATGCATGGAGAGGTATCAGAGAGGAAGTAGTATGACCCTAGGATATAACAAGTGAAGGACCTATCGCATCATGACTACTTAGCTTTGTCTACCATTAGAACATTGCAAGCTGTAGTTGAGGGATTCCCCTTTGATATGCAATTACTTAGGTGGGAGTTTGAACAAGAAAGAGTAACTTTCGCTAAGTAAATTACTCACTTATAGTCAATAAAGCAAGCAAGTCTCGATATCTTGGCAAGTCTTTAGTTGAGTGGGAAGCAAAAATTAATATCATGGAGAAGGAATTGCACCGTTGTAAAGAAGGGTCAATAAGGATCAACCTATCAAAGGAAGAATGGATGATTAAAAGCTTGAGTTTGGGATTTGAGGGCAAACCATGTCGAGAATACGACTTTAACACTCAGAATCTAAGATTTAGACCATTCTTTACAAGCTCGCCAAGACCAAATCAATGAAGTAGCAAGAGCCTTCAAATAGCG
Organism: Adansonia madagascariensis; assembly: GCA_038381835.1. NCBI lineage: Eukaryota > Viridiplantae > Streptophyta > Magnoliopsida > Malvales > Malvaceae > Adansonia > Adansonia madagascariensis. Next base: position 34,292 of record JBBYHL010050577.1, on the reverse strand, counting down.
AGAGCAAGAATGGCAATAGATGATTCATCAGGCACGCCAAAACCATCAATATCACTAACGCGATCTCATCGAGCAGATTCAGGTAGCCCAATTGGAAGTTAAACAAATGATTGTTGTGCCACGATCCTTAACATGTAATATTTTGCTCATCAAAACCCATGAACAAGAATTGTTATATTTCTTGGAGTAGTAATCAGGTAATGTATCTGTGTTAGGAATTTTTTAATGTAATCATGTGTAATCAGGATATTTTGTTGTTTTGATGAAAAACACTATTGGTGGAGTTGCCCCTTAATCCAATTGTCCTTTTGCATTTGCATGACTAACCTAAGTCTTTCATTATTTATTTCATTCATGTTAATAGTAATTTATCATTATAATCACATACTCACTTTTATCGCATCAAACATATTCATGACACATTACAAAAACCTAATCCGATAATAATTTAAAGTGAAGGTGCTTTAAAACATAAAGCCTGTAGTTTGTCATCGATATAACACTCGTAACCATCAGAAGCCATCGAGAATGATCACCAAGCTCGCATTGAGTGACTCAAACTTATGTATAGGGAGTCCTAAGAGCACTCTCTCTGTAGGAATAAAGAACTTCAAGCTCAAATTACAGAATTAACTAGCTATTGTATGAGGCTTTGAAGAAAAAATGGCAAACAAGCACAATCGATGCAAAAAAAGAACCAGCTGATCTTGAAAGCTACTTAAATTATGGTACTAAAGCCACCAATGCTTAGGAAGGAGCATTGCATGGGCAACATCTTTCAGTAGAAAATATCCCTTCAACTTAGCCATTCATCTACTTTAATCCTGCAGCAGTATCCCATCTGGTTCAGAATTTTAGGGTACAGGCTATTCATCGATAAGGCTTATAGTCCCAGACCTTGATGAGCAAATAGAAAAAAAAAAGCAAAAAGGTCATCATAAAATGATGAAGACACCAAGTATCAATCACTAGAGAAGCACCTTCGAGTTATTGAAGGAAGTGACAAATTTAGGATCATGGATGCAAAATCTTTGGGTTAGTTTCTAGTTTTATAGTCTCACCTAAATTCAAAGTGCCAGATTTAAAAAGTACAATGGGACTACCGATCCCACTGCCCACCCTTGTATTTATTATCATAAAAGGGCAGGGCCTAAAGAGAACGAGAAAAAAACTAATTCATTACTTTTAAGACAATTTGACTAGGGTAACTATCCAATGGTACATAGGGCTAGATCTTGTGAGAATTCGGATGTGGATAGATCTAGCTCATGCTTTCCTTAACCAATATAAGCATGTATCCAATTGGGCTTTGGATCGCCTCTCCTTTATGAACAAGGAAAAGAAAGCCTCTGAGAGCTTTAGGCAAAATGCTCAAAGGTGAAGAGAAGAGCCAGTTCAAGTCCATCCCTTTTTGACTGAAAGGGAAGCGATAGTCATGTTTGTCGGCACCCTGTGAGCTCCTCACTACAAAAGGCTAGTAGGAAATACCATAAACTGATATGGTTATATTAGGCAAATGATTGAAAACACTATCAAAAGTGGTTGGATATCCATTGATAAATCACCTGAGTCAATCAATAAGTCAATAAGTAAGGGTAAGAAGAAAGAGGTGACTAATGTTAACGAAAGTCATGCTAGGTTTAATTGAAATCCACATCCGGCATAAGCCATGTATCTCTCATACATGTTAAATTTGGATTTTAACCTTTACTTACCAGCACCATAACTAGTTCATTCTGTCAAGTTTGCTCCAATAATGAATTTGACTAAATCTCATTCAAAACATGACCAGGGTGCACAACCTTTCAATGTGAACAATGCAAGAGCTCTAAATAATCAACAAGTGCCCTGAGAAAGGGAGCACTTTGAACGACTCCCCTACTCCTACAAAAACATTTACTCTTGACTATTGGCAAGTCAATTGGTTACCCCAGTATTCACAAACTCAAGATCACCACCATACCCTAGATGGTATGATGAGAATGCATACTCTAAGTACCATGCTGGAGCACAAGGTCATTCTATTGAGAATTGCACCCTATTTAAGAGAAAGGTAAAGGCTCTACTAAAAAAAAGAATGTTCAAGGTCGAAGAAGGGCCTAGACCAAATATTAGAGCCAATTCACTCCCTAACCATGCAAAACTAAGAGTTAATGCAGTTATTGAAGGGAAAATTTATTGGGTCAAAAGAAGCATTAGAGAAGTCAAAACACTAATGAGTAAGGTCTGGTAAGCTTTTGTAGTCTCGACATCAATGCTGAGAACGAAAAAATCATTGGGCCATCTCCCAGCCATAGCGGTCACAGGCATAATTTGCAACATAGCCCATCATTCTTAGATATAGTCCAAGGGATGATAGACCGATTCAAGATTAGGTTCTATAAGGAGTGGGATGAACACATCAGTCCATCTATTAATGCCACAGATGAAGAAAGACCTACTGATGATTGGATCTCAAATGTTTTATCTCTCATGAGCATGGAAAAGAGAGTTGATGAAAACTTTAGGCAATACACATTGAGGTGGATTAAAGAAACCGCCTAGATTCACCCCTTATTGGCAAAACAAGAGATGATTGTTCAATTTATCAGCACATTGCAAACCCCTTACTATGATAAGGTAGCAAAAAGCTTCCCAAGGAGCTTTGCAGATGTATTCATACTTTATGGAATGATCAATGAGGCCATGAAATGTGAAACAAATAAAAGCGATATCCGCAAAGGCAAAGGAAAAAGAAAAATGAAGGCTAGTCAACAACCGAAATCTAGCACTGAAGCTAGTTCATCTCAAACTCATGCTGAGTTAGCTCTAAGTAGAATGATTATTGAAGAGAATTATGACATTGCAAAAAACATAGAGGAGGTCAGAATGCCAATGAATTTGGTTTGAAAAATGCTGGTTCAAGCTAAATCCAACCAAAAAATGTATAGGAATGAATTGAAGACTTTTTTGATTTCCATACTATTTATGGCCACACTCTTCAAACATGAAAAGAGTTCATGCTATGGTTCAAAAAATGATGAATGAGGGTAGCATTGAGTTCTAGGATAAAAACTGAACCTCACATATCAAGCCTACAAATGTAATACCATCTATCAACACTGTGGAAAAAGAAAAAGCAATCCTTCTTACGAGGTTAGAAGGCCATTGATCTTGGTGGACAACTAACTGAGAGTCAAAGCTACCCCTGTTCAGCCTGCGCCAAAGATGATCATTCAACTTCCATCTCCTTTCCTTTATAAAGACAATAAGGTGGCTCCTTGAAACTATGAAATCAAAACCTTAATCATTAAAGAATCTAGTCAATAAACAGCAAAAATTAACTTTTCAAAGGCAAGTTAGATGTTATGCCCCAGTAGCATCGAGAAGTGAAACTTAGCAAAAGAATACTAATCTCATTCCTCAAGTATTGAATTCTGTAACCAAAGAATCAAATTCGACAGTTGTCAAAGAACCAGTGAGTAAGAAGAAAGCTATTTAATTCCTTAAGTTCATCAAGCATAAAGAATATAGCGTTGTTGATCAATTGAACAAGAAACCAGCCAAGATATCTATGCTATCACTGCTACTAAACTTTGAAGCTCATAGGAATACCCTCTTTAAAGTTTTAAATGAGGCCTATGTCCCTTCTGACATCTTTATAGGTTAGATGGATTGCCTAGTGAGCAACATCACTACTGAAAATTACATATCTTTCAATGATGATGAAATCTCGCATGAAGGAAGAGGAAACTACAAACCTCTTTACCTCACTATATACTGTAAGGGTATCACGTTGCCCAAAGTGCTCATTGATAAAGGATCAACTTTAATGCTCTAAGTGTAATGTCCGTGTCATGCTTGAACAAGCTCTACATTGACGCATCTCATGTCTAAAATAGTCGCATGGTGGTATGTGCATTTGATGAAACTTCCAAAAATATTGTAGGTAACATCACCATTCCACTCTAAATTGGCCCATGCACTTATGAAGTAGACTTTCAGGTATGGATATTGCTTCATCATACAATTTCCTATTGGAATGGCCTTGGATTCACTCTGCGGGGGCAGTACCATCATCATTGCACTAAAGATTAAAATTCATCATTGAAAACAAAGTTGTTAGTATCAGAGAAGAAGAGAACATTGCTGCTACCTCTACTGATGCCTCCCTGTATGTTAAACCTAATGAAAATATCCCAGAATCCTCTTTCCAATCCCTTGAGTTTGTCAATGCCACTTATGTTAAGGAAGGGTTGTCAATAGTTGAGCCTCGCCTATCAAAAAGCACTTATATGGCTCTAAAGTTAATTCGGCAAAGGTGCCTAGGCTAGAAAGAGACTTGGAAAACACCTCCAAAAGATTATCAAACCTTGAAAATTATTAACCAGATCAAGAAAAAAAGGGTTAGGATTCAAGCCTAGTGCATAGCAAAAAAGAAAATAGGCTCAGAAGAATCGTGAGAAAATGATCACTCATTTATCGAAATAGGACATGGGATATGAACTAATAGTATCTTTGTCTCTTCGAGAAAGTTTTCATCCAGGAAGACAAATGAATATTGGCTCTGCTAATGTTATGATCATACTAGACAAGGAATTTAAGGATTTCTCTATCAATGCAATTGATAAGCTAGAGATGTCAATGACAAGCCTAGAGACTGGTTTGTGCCCTCTAGGATTTGTTCCAAGTGTTTGGACTGAAACTGAGATTCTTGTACTGTTTAAAGTTATGCTATGAGCTAAACCTACATGCTTTCACCCAAGAACATTGTAGGATCCTTTGTATAAGCATCTTTTATTAAATATTATCAATGAAAATGATTAAGCATTATGTATTTCATCCTTTATGTTCATAGTTCTTGTCAATTCTTAGACCTTTCTTTACATATCTTCCACCTATATTGTTCTTTTTCCATATTTTCAAGTACCCTAATGAAGGTGACATGAATATTCATACTGAAGCTTTGAAAATCAATTTTGAGCAACTAATCTGCAATGGTGAGGTCGAGTCTAAAGAGAATTTAAAAAGAACCCTATACCTCTAAACTTACTAAGACTAATTGAACATGATGAAAAACAGCTATTACCTCATGAAGAACCCATCAAAACCATAAAACCTTGAAACAAAAGAAGATAAAAAAGAAGTGAAAATTAAAACCTCCATAAAACCATTGAGTCGAGTCGAACTAATAAGTCTCCTCCAAGAATATTAGGATGTGTTTGCCTGGTCCTACCAGGACATGCTCGAATTAGACACCAACATTGTGGTCCATAAACTCCCCTTCAAACTCGAGTGTAAACCCATATCATAAAAGCTTAGAAGGATGAAACCTAAAATGCTTATTAAGATCAAAGAATAAGTGAAGAAACAATTTGAAGAAGGATTTCTTGAAGTAGCTAAATATCTTGAATGGGTAGCCAATATAGTCCAAGTCCCTAAAACGGTAAAGTGCCGATGTGTGTAGATTATAAAGATTTAAATCAAGCCAACCCAAAAGACAATTTTCCTTTACCTCACATTGACACCCTAGTAGACAACACTGCTAAAAATGCATTATTTTCCTTCATGGATGGATTTTCGGGTTATAACCAAATCAAAATGGTAGCTAAAGCCACGGAGAAGACCACCTTTGTTACCATGTGGGGCACTTTCTACTATAAAGTGGCGCCCTTTGGGCTCAAGAATGCTTAGGCAACCTACCAAAGGGCGATGGTAACATTGTTCCATGATCTCATGCATAAAGAAATCGAGGTCTATGTGGACGATATGATCACCAAATTGCCAAAACAAAGTGAACATGTAGGTAATTTGCAAAAGCTTTTCAAATGGCTTCGCAAACACCAATTATAGCTAAATCCTACGAAATGGCAAATTATTGAGCTTCATTGTGAGTGAGAAAGGAATATAAGTTGATCCCGACAAGGTCAAGGCCATTCAAAATCTACCACCACCTCGAACTCAAAAAGAAATGAGGAGTTCTTGGGAAGGTTGAACTATATAGCCTAATTCGTATCTTAGTTAATCGATAAATGTGACCCAATCTTTCGACTATTTTAAAAATAATATCCTAGAGAATGAAACGAAGAGTACCAAAGGTCAAACACTATCTCTCAAATCCATCAGTACTTGTGCCACCAGTGCTCGGTCGACTTCTGATCTTATATCTATTAGTTTTTGACAAGTCGATGGGCTATGTATTGGGTCAACATGATAAGTCAGACATGAAGGAACATGCTATCTACTACTTAAGCAAAAAGTTAATTTGAAAATAATTATTCAATTGTAGAAAAGCTATGTTATGCTCTAGCTTGGATAGTCCGGAGGTTAAGACAATGCATGCTTACCACACTACGTGGCTAATCGACAAACTCAATCCCATAAAGTATTTGTATGAAGGTCCCACCTTGTCAAAGAGGTTAGCTAAGTGGCAGTCCTGCTTTTAAAGTATGACATCATGTTTGTAAACTAGAAAACCATTAACGGTAGTGCGATAGCAGACTTCTTAGCAAGCCAAGCAACAAATGACTATTAGCCTTTAGACTTTAAATTTCCAAACGAGGACTTGATGTGCATATATGAGGCAGAGAACATTGTTAAATGCAATTTATCTTGGAAAATGTACTGCGATGGAGCTTCAAATGCATCAGGGCATAGAATTAGGGCAATTCTAATCTCGCATGATGAAAACCATTACCTTTTCACTGTAAGATTGAACTTTGATTACACTAACAATATAACTGAATATTAGACCTGCATCATGGGACTCCAAGTAGCCATTGAAAGAGGTACTGAGCACTATAAGTATTTGGAGATTCAGCCTTTGTCATTTACCAACTGAAAGAAGAATGGCAAATGCGTGATAATAAACTAATCCATTATTGGAATCTGATCTCATAACATAGAAAAGAGTTTAATGATGTTAGCTTTCAACATTTACCTCAAGAAGAGAACCAAATTGTTGATGCCTTGGCTACCTTGTCATCCATGTTTAAAGTCAATCTTGAATCGGATGTCGCTCCTAATCAGATGAGTATTTATACAACCCCAGCACATTTTTAGAGTGTTAAGGAAGAAAAAGATGGCCTGCCGTGGTATCATGACATCCTTCAATAGATCAAGGATTAGTAATACCCAAAAAGTGCTTCCAAAATTGATAAGAGAACCATCCAAAGGATAGCTATGAGCTTCATTTTGGATAGCAAAATTTTGTACAAGAAAGTTAAGATCAAGTACTATTTAGATGTGTGGATGCCTCCGAAGCCTAAAGAATTCTCGAAGAAGTCCATAAGGGAATTTATGGTATGCATGCTAATGGACATCGAATGGTGAAATAAGTTATGCAATCAGGCTATTATTGGTTGACTATTGAAAAAGATTGCATCGACTATGCTCGAAAGTTCCACAAATGCCAAATCTATGCATACAGAATTCGTGTGCCACTAACACCTCTACATTTTATGATAGCACGTGGCCTTTCTATATATGGGGCATGGACATGATCTGACCAATAAACTCTAAGGCTTCCAGCGGGCACCACTTCATTTTGGTTGCTATTAATTATTTCACCGAGTGGATAGAGACAGCTTCTTATCCCAATGTCACCAGATCTATTGTATGTAAATTTTTGAAATGGGACATCATTTGTAGATATGGTTTTCTTGAGCAAATCATTATTGATAATGCACGCAACCTAAAAAAAATAATGCAATCAATTTGCTCTCAGATCAAGATTTAACATCAAAACTCATCCCTTACCATCCAAAAATTAATAGGGCAGTTGAAATAGCCAACAAAAATATCAAGCAGATAGTCAAAAAGATGGCTAAGGTGTATAAAGATTAACATGAAAAGTTGCCTTTACATGCCTATCACACGGTAGTACAAACTTCTTCAAGTGCAACCCATTCTCTTTAGTCTACAGCATGGAGGTTATCCTACCTATCGAGGTTGAAATCCCTTCACTCAAAGTTTTGATTAAATCATAACTTGAAGAAGCTTAATGGGT
>JBBYHL010050472.1:23810-39893 GCA_038381835.1 Adansonia madagascariensis | reverse complement strand
TTTACATCTTTACCATCCTCATTCACAATAATTTCTTTTGCCAAAAGTCACCAAAATGCTCACTCGTTTTCTAAATCATAAAGTTTTGTCAACTTAAGTTTTCCAACTCGACTTCTCTAAAGAGTGTTGTCTTTTTAGGATGCTCCAACCTTGACTTTTCAAGGGGATACTTCAACCCCACTTTTCAAAATTGTCAAGATTTAAAAATCTTTCTTTGTCAAAATTATTTGTCATCCACAAGGATACTTCAACCCTATCTTTCAACTATAATTAAATTTTTCTCCTTTTCGGATTTCCATGAATATGTCGAACAAACCTCGTTCAATCAAGAACCCAAGAGGGATCTCAAAATTTATCGATTCAGTTATTTCTAGATAATCGATGCCAATTGGGAGATAAATTCCAATAGTCCATCCCTTTTTTTATCATTGCATTGAATGATGCATGTTATGTTACTCCATTTGTTATCTTACTAACATGATTTCTTTGTGATGATTATTTGCATTTATGTTTTCCCATCATTTCAAATAAAATTAAAGGTAATGTTCTGTATGGGTATCTCTCCAATGCCCAAAGTGGAGCATTCCATTTTCAAAGTAAAATCCAGAGGTCATTTTTATTAAAAATTTCTATATTCCCTATCTATCTGAGGCATATATGAGATTAAATATTTTCATTAAAACCTAGATTTGTATTTCTATAAAATTCATGCATTAAAAAAGGGTTATATCAAAATAGTGACGAGTTAAGATTGAAAGAATAAAAACCGAGATAAGGCACAGCTAGTAAGGTATCGATTTTGGGTGTCACGAAGAGGTTCGTATCTTATCATGCGTAACCAACTCCCGAACCCAAACAATGAATCTTTGTACTACGTAGACCATAGGATCGATGTTTTGAGTTTCGTAACTCAATAGGCATTCGATCATGCCTAGCCCAAAATGATTGATGGCGACTCCATGCATTAGCCATTTTATGATGGTCATCCAAGACCAATAAGATGAGCGATTTATCTTATTATCCCTTTCACTGTATCATAACTCGAAAATCCATACATTCTCATTCTCATCATGTCATGAAGGAAAAGTTTCGATCAAGAAGACATTTCTTAGTTAGAAAGATATTTCAAGTCATATGCACCCACAGATTTGCAAGGATCCACGTTGGGGTATGCTGCGACAAAAGTTTGTCCGTCAAATGAGACAAATATGGATTCTCGCAATGATCACCAATCTTTTTGGAATTGGGCAACATAAACACATTCTACTTATTAAAGTACAAAATATTAATGCTTTCATTTTGCATAAAAAGCTTTTCATTCCACCATTTTCCTTCGAATCAAAACCTGTCCATGTAATGTGACAAACACAGATTCTCGTAATAGCCTTTAACCTTTTCATGGCTAGGCACCATAAACATGTTCTCCTCATTGGGATGGATGATATTAATGCCTTAGTTTTGCATTCAAAGCTTTTTATTTCAACCATTATCATTAGAATCAAAGTTCATCCATTAAATGGAACAAATGTTGATTCTCGCAATAATCACCAATCTTCTTGTGATTGGGTACCATAAACACATTCTCCTCTTTAGGATGCATACTATTGATGCTTTGGTTTTGCATCAAAAATTTTTCTTTCCACCATTTACCTTAGAATCAAGGTTTATCCATCAAATGAGACAAACAAACATGGATTCTTGCAAGAATCACCAATCTTTTTGTGATTGGGTGACATAAACACGTTTTACTCATTAGGATATAAAACATTGATGCTTTGGTTTTATGTGAAAAGCTTTTCTTTGCACCACTTTCCTTAAAATCAAAGTTCATCTGTGAAATAAGACAAACATGGATTCTCGTATTAGTTTTTAACCTTTTTGTGATTAGGCATCATAAACATGTTTTCCTCATTGGGGTAAATGATATTGATATTTTCATTTTGCATGCAAAACTTTTATTTCCCCTATTTTCCTTAGAATCATGGTTCATTTGTCAAATTTGACAAAAGTTGATTCTTGAAATAACCACCAATCATCTTATTGTTAGGCACCATGAACACATTCTCTTCCTTGGGATACATGATGTTGATGCATTGGTTTTGGATGAACAACTTTTTTTCCACCATTTTCCTTAGAATCAAAGTTTGTCTATCAAATGAGACAAACATGGCTTTTTGCAACAATGACCAATTTTTTTGTGATTGGGCACCATAAACACATTATCCTAGCTGGGATATAGGATGCTGACACTTTGGCTTCGCATGAAAAGCTTTTCTTTCCACCATTTTCTTTAGAATCAATAAGATAAACATGGATCCTTTTAATAGTCTGTAACCTTTGGTGATTGGGCACCATAAACATGTTCTCCTCATTGGGGTGCACAATATTGATGCTTTCATTTTGCATGCAAAGCTTTTATTTCCCCTATTTTCCTTAGAATCAAAGTTCATCCCTCAAATAAGATAAACATTGATTCTCACAATAATCACTAATCTTTTTGTGATTGCGCACCATAAGCACATTCTCTTCTTTGGGATACACGATATTGATGCTTTGTTTTCGCATGAAAAACTTTTTTTTCCACCATTTTCCTTAGAATCAAAGTTTATCCATTAAATCTGAAAAACATGGATTCTTGCAAGAATCACCTATCTTATTGTGATTAGGCAATATAAACATGTTCTACTCATTGGGATACATGATATTGATGCTTTCGTTTTGCATTAAAAATCTTTTCTTTCCACCATTTTCCTCAGAATCAAAGTTCGGCCTGCAAATGAGACAAACATAGGTTCTCATAATAGTCGTTAACCCTTTTGTGACTGGGCACCATAAACATGTTCTCCTTATTAGGTTGCACAATATTGATGCTTTCATTTTGCATGCAAAGGTTTTATTTCCTCTATTTTCCTTAGAATTAAAGCTTTATTCGTCAAATGAGACAAACATCGATTCTCACAATAATCTCTAATCTTCTTGTGATTGGGCACCATAAACACATTCTTCTCTTTGGGATGCATAATATTAATGTTTTTGTTTCGCATCAAAAACTTTCCTTTCCACTATTTTCCTTAGAATCAAAGTTTGTCCATCAAATGAGACAAACATGGATTCCTACAATAATCACCAATCTTTTTATGATTGGGCAACATAAACATATTCTACTAATTGGGATACACAATATTGATGCTTTGGTTGTGCATGAAAAGCTTTTTATTCTACTATTTCCCTTAGAATCAAAGTTCATCCACAAAATAAGACAAAAATGGATTCTTGTAATAGTCTTTAACATTTTCGTGATTAGGCACTATAAACATGTTCTCCTTATTAGGGTGCACGATATTGATGCTTTCATTTTGCATGGAAAGCTTTTATTTTCCCTATTTTCCTTGGAATCAAAGTTATCCATCTTAGACAAACATTAATTCTCACAATAATCACCAATCTTCTTATGATTGGGTACAATAAACACTTTTTCCTCTTTGGGATGCATAATATTAATGCTTTAGTTTCGCATCAAAAACTTTTCTTTCCACCATTTTCCTTTGAATCAAAGTTTGTCCATTAAATGAGACAAACATGGATCCTGCTAGAATCACCAATCTTTTTGTAATTAGGCAACATTAACACGTTCTACTCATTAGGATACATGATATTGATGCTTTAGGCATGAAAAACTTTTTTGCCACCATTTTCCTTAGAATCAAAATTTGTTTGTGAAATGAGACAAACTTGGCTTCTCATAATATGCTTTAACCTTTTTATGATTTGGCACCATAAAAATTTTCTCCTCATTACGATGAACGATATTGATGCTTTCATTTTACATGCAAAGCTTTTATTTGCCCTATTTTCCTTAGAATCAAAGTTCATCTAGCAAATAACACATGCATTGATTCTCTTAATAATAACTAATCTTCCAATGATTGGGCACCATAAATAGTGCAAACCTTAGGATGAAAACACAAACTAAAACTTGATTGCATGGAATTTGAACCCTAGGATTGTCTACAAAGTCAAGCAAAGAGAACTTGACCCCAATCAAACCTACTGATTAGAACCAAAGTTACAACAATCTTGATCGCCACAAGTTACCTTGATAAGATCAATTTGAGTTCTTGTTTAAAGAACAAAGAAGAAGTTCTCACAAAGTGAAAAACTCTCAAGATATTTTTTTCTATTCAAATATGATGAATTATATGAATAAGACTGCCTTATATAGGCCTAAAATCTATAGAGTTCTAACCAAACAAGGAAATCCTAATCAATAAGGAAAAGTCTACTCTTAATCCTAGTCTAATTAGGACTTTTCTAAACAACTTAAAATCCTAAACGCAATCCTAATCAATAAAGATAAAGTCTATTACTTATCATAATCTGATTAGAAATTATCTAAATAAATTAAAAAAATGAAAAGTCAAATTTTTATCAGAAAATCTAAAATCCTAAACTATAAGCCCATGAATACATGTGAATTGGGCTCCAAGCGTTATTTTTCATCTTCTCTGGCCTTAACACAATGTAAAAAAGTGATCAATCTTGGCAATGCATCTAATTCATCGTGAACTGCCTCATTTGCTTGCATTTCCATGATTATTCCTTGCAAACCTTGCTCCATGCATTTAGTCTTTGCCCTCGGCATTAGATCTTTAATTCCTTGCAAAGGATTATAAGAATGGTTGTAAATAGGTGTTTGTGCAAGTTGATCTCCATCATTCCCTCCCTCCTCGAAAGGCTTCATCCTCAAATCACCTATATCGTACAAAGATAAATCAGCAACATTAAAGGTAGCACTCACATTACCATAGCTACTTTGCAAATCTGGCTTATAGGCATTGTCATTGATCCTTTCAACACTTAAAAAGGTCTATTTCCTCTAGGCTGCAACTTTAATTTCCTTTAAGCCGAAAACATCTCCTTACAAAAATAAACCCAGACCTAATCTCTAGGTTTAAAAATAACCTTAATACACCTCTTGTTGGCTTGCCTTACATATTGCTCATTCTTCTTGTCTATGTTAGCTCGAACTTTGGCATGCAAATCCCTAACAAAATTTGCCTTTTTCTTACCATCCAAATTAGTATGTTCATTAGTAGGCGAAGGTAAGATATCCAAAGGAGTTAAAGGATTAAAGCCATATACAACTTTAAAAGGGGAATAAGAAGTAGTAGAATGAACAGTCCTATTACATGCAAACTCAATATGTGGCAAACATCTCTCCTATTGTTTTAAGTTCTTTTGAATGATAGTATGTAACAAAGTAGTAAGTGTCCTATTAACTACTTCAGTTTGTCCATTCCTTTGAGGATGTGGAACAGCAGAAAACAAGAGTTTAGTTCCTAACTTATTCGACAAAGCATGCCAAAAATGACTTAAGAACTTAACATCCCTATCACTTACTATTGTTCTAGGCAATCCCTGCAAACATACTATCTCTTTAAAGAACAAATCAGCAATATGTGTTCCATCATTGGTTTTTAAACATGCAATAAAATGTGCCATCTTGCTAAACCTATCAACAACAACAAATATGTCATCCTTACCACTTTAAGACCTAGGCAACCCTAATACAAAATCCATACATATATACATCCAAGGTTGATTAGGCAGAGGTAAAGGTTTATATAAACCATGTGGCATTACTTTAGATTTTGCTTGTTTACAAGTTATACACTTATTAGATGTACATCATGTTTTATGTTAAGCTAATAAAAATGTTCATGCAATATATCTAAAGTCTTTTGCACACCAAAGTGCCCTATCAAACCACCTCCATGAGTCTCTCTAAGTAGCATTTCACACAAAGAACATATAAGCACACACACTTTATCTTTCTTAAATAAGAATCCATCATGCCTATATTTCTCATTGTGCATACACTTAGAACATGTGTTCCATACTTGGCTGAAATCAACACCATTGATATATAAATCTTTAATAAACTCAAAACCAAGTAATTTAGTTTGTAAGAAAGTAAGCAATGCATACCATCTAGACAATGCATCAGCTACAATGTTTTCTTTTCCACTCTTGTACTTAATCACATAAGGAAATGTCTTAATAAACTCTAACCATTTGGCATGCCTTTTATTAAGCTTACCTTGTGATTTCAAATACTTTAAGCTCTCATGATCAGAATAGATTATGAATTCCTTTGGCCATAAATAGTGCTACCATATTTGTAGAGTTTTCACTACTACACATAGCTCCTTATCATAAATAGGATAGGTTAATGCTACCCACTAAGTTTTTCACTAAAATAAGCAATCGATTTGGAATCCTACATTGAAACAGCTCCTATTCCAATTCCAGATGCATTACATTTAACCTCAAAAACTTTATCAAAATTAGGCAAACAAGCAAAGGTGCCTTAATCAACTTATCTTTCAAGGTATTAAAAGCTTTCTCATGCACATCATCCGATTTAAACACAACATTTTTTAAACAAGTTCATTGAAAAGTGTTGCAATAAAACTAAAGTCTTTCACAAACCTTCGATAAAAACTTGCTAAACCATGAAAACTCCTTACCTTATTCGCATTCCTAGGTGTTGGCCAGTCTCTAATTGCCTTAACCTTATCTTCATCTACACATATTCCATGCGAACTCATAACAAAACCAAGAAAAACAATGGATTCCATGCAAAACACACATTTCTTAAGATTAGCATACAATTTATACTCCTTTAAAGCACTAAAAACATCATGCAAATGTTTGACATGATCGTCCAAATTTTTGCTATATATTAAAATATCATCAAAGTAAACCATAATGAATTTCCTAATGAAATGCAAAACATGATTCATCAACCTCATAAAGGTGCTCGGTGCATTAGCTAAACCAAACAGCATCACTAACCACTCATATAAATCTATTTTGTCTTAGAAGTAGTGTTCCATTCATCACCTTTTTCATGCGAATTTGATAATAACCATTCTTTAAATCAATTTTGGAAAACACATACGAACCATGTAATTCATCAAGAATATCATCTAACCTAGGAATATGATGTCTATACTTTATAGTGATTTTATTGATGGCTCAGTAATTAACATACATGCGTCATGTTCCATCTTTCTTTGGCACCAAAATGACAGGGATTGAACATGAGCTAAGACTCTCTCTTACAAATCCCTTTTCTGTTAACTCATCCACTTGCCTTTGAATCTTCTTTGTCTCCTCAGGATTTGCTTTGATACCAAATAGTGTGAATCTTAGGATGAAAACACAACCTAAAACCCGATTGGATGGAATTAAAACCCTAGGATCATCTTTAGAGTCAAGCAAAGAGAACTTGTCCCTAATCAAACCTGTTGATTAGAACTAAAGTTATAACAATCTTGACCGTCATAAGTTACATTGATAAAATCAATTTGAGTTCTTATTCAAAGAATAAAGAAGAAGTTCTCACAAAGTGAAGAAACTTTCAAGATATTTTTTTCTATTCAAATTTGATGAATTACAGGAATAAGACTGCCTTATATAGGCATAAAATCTGTAGACTCCTAACTAAATAAGGAAATCCTAATCAATGAGAAAAAGTCTATTCCTAATCCTAATCTGATTAGGACTTATCTAAATAACTTAAAATCCTAAACATAATCCTAATCAATAAAGATAAAGTCTACTCCTTATCATAATTTAATTAGGAATTATCCAAATAAATTAAAAAATGAAAAATCAAATTCTTATCAGAAAATCTAAAATGCTAAACAATAGGCCCATGAATACATGTGAATTGGGCTGTATTCATCTTGGACATGTGAATTAGGCTCTAAATGTTATTTTTCATCTTTTTTAGCCTCAACATAATGTAGAAAATTGATCAATCTTGGCAATGCATCTGATTTATCTTGAACAGCGTTCTTTGCTTGCATTTCCATGATTAGTCCTTGCAAAGCTTGCTCCATGCATTTAGTCTTTGCTCCATGCATTTAGTCTTTGCCAGAGTCATTGGACCTCCAATTCCTTGCAAAAGATCATAAGAATGGTTGGAAATAGGTGTCTGTGCAAGTTGATCTCCATCAATAAACATGTTCTCTTCTTTGGGATACAAGATATTGATGCCTTGGTTTCGCATAAAAAAATTTTTTTACACCATTTTCCTTAGAATCAAACTTTGTCCATCAAATGAGACAAACATGGATTCTTGCTAGAACCACCAATCTTTTTATGATTGGGCAACATAAACACATTCTACTCATTAGGATACATGATATTATGCTTCAGTTTTACGTAAAAAACTTTTCTTGTAACCATTTTCCTTAGAATCAAAGTTCACCTGTGAAATGAGACAAACATGGATTCTTGTAATAGTTTTTAACTTTTTCTGATTGGGCACCATGAACATGTTCTCCTCGTTGCATGCACAATATTGATGCTTTCATTTTACATGCAAAGCTTTTATTTCCCCCTTTTTCCTTAGAATCAAAGTTCATCCATCAAATGAGACAAACGTCAATTCTTACAATCTTCTCCAATCTTCTTGTGATTAGGTACCATAAACACATTGTCCTTGTCAGGATACATAATATTGATGCTTTGGTTTTACATTAAAAACTTTTTTCCACCATTTTTCTTAGAATTAAAGTTTGTCCATCAATTGAGACAAACATGGATTCTTGCAAGAATCACTAATCTTTTCATGATTAGGCAACACAAACATGTTCTACTCATTGCGATATATGATATTGATGCCTTGGTATTGCATGAAAAGCTTTTCTTTCCACCATTTTCCTTAGAATCAAAGTTCAGCCCTTAAATAAGACAAACATGGGTTCTTCTAATAGTCTTTAACCTTTTTATGACTGGGCACCTTAAACATATTCTCCTCATTGGGGTACACAATATTGATGCTTTCATTTTGCACGTAAAGCTTTTATTTCCCCCATTTTCCCTAGAATCAAAGTTCATACGTCAAACGAAACAAACGTCGATTCTCGTAATAATCTCCAATCTTCTTGTGATTGGGCACCATAAGCACATTCTCCTCTTTGGGATACATAATGTTGATGCTTTGGTTTCACATCAAAAACTTTCTTTTCACTATTTTTCTTAGAATCAAAGTTTGTCCATCAAATAAGACAAACATGGATTCTTGCAAGAATCATCGATTTTTTTATGATTAGGCAACATAAACATGTTTTGCTCATTAGGATACGTGATATTGACGCTTTGGTTTTGCATTAAAAGCTTTTCATTCCATCATATTCCTTAGAATCAAAGTTCATCCACGAAATTATAATAGCCTTTAACCTTTCTGTGATTGAACACCATAAACATGTTCTCCTCATTGGGGTGCACAATATTGATGCTTTCATTTTATTTCCCCTATTTTCTTCAGAATCAAAGTTTATCTGTTATAGGAGACAAACATTGATTCTCACAATAATCACCAATCTTTTTGTAATTGGGCACCATAAGCACATTCTTCTTTTTAGGATGCATAATATTGATGCTTTGGTTTTGCATCAAAAACTTTTCTTTCCATCATTTTCCTTAGAATTAAAGTTTGTCCATTAAATGAGACAAACATGGATTCTTGCAAGAATCACCAATCTTTTTGTAATTAGGCAACATAAACACATTCTACTTATTGGGATACCCGATATTGATGCTTTAGGCATGAAAAACATTTTTTTCCACCATTTTCCTTAGAATAAAAGTTCGGCTATGAAATGAGACAAACATGTCTTCTCATAATATTCTTTAACCCTTTTATGATTAGGGACCATAAAAATGTTCTACTCATTATGGTGCACGATATTGATGCTTTCATTTTGCATGGAAAGCTTTTATTTGCCCTATATTCTTTAGAATCAAAGTTCATCTGTCAAATAAGATAAACATTGATTTTTGTAATAATCACTAATCTTCTTCTGATTGGGCACCATAAACACATTCTCTTCTTTAGGATGCATGATATTGATGCTTTGGTTTCACATTAAAAACTTTTTTCCACCATTTTCCTTAGAATCAAAGTTCATCCATCAAATGAGACAAACATGGATTCTTGCAAGAATCACCAATTTTTTCGTGATTAGGCAACATAAACATGTTCTACTCATTAGGATACACGATATTGATGCATTGGTTTTGCATGAAAAGCTTTTCCTTCCACTATTTTCTTTACAATCAAAGTTTGACCCTCAAATGAGATAAACATGGGTTCTCATAATAGTCCTTAACTTTTTGTGACTGTGCACCATAAACATGTTCTCCTCGTTGGGGTGCACAATATTGATGCTTTCATTCTGCATCCAAAGTTTTTATTTCCCTCTTTTTCCTTAGAATCAAAATTCATCCGTTTAATGAGACAAATGTCGATTCTTGCAATAATCTCCAATGTTCTTATGATAGGCACCACAAACACATTCTCTTTTTTGGCGTACATAATGTTGATGCTTTGGTTTCGCATCAAAAACTTTTCTTTCCACTATTTTCCTTGGAATCAATATTTATCCATCAAATGAGACAAATATGGATTCTTGCAAAAATCACTAATCTTTTTATCATTAGGCAACATAAAAATGTTTTATTCATTGGGACACACGATATTGATGCTTTGGTTCTACTTGAAAAGCTTTTCATTCCACCATTTTCCTTAAAATCAAAGTTCATCCATGAAATGAAACAAACATGGATTCTCATAACAATCTTTAACATTTATGTGATTGGACACCACAACATGTTCTCCTCGTTAGGATGCATGATATTAATGCTTTCATTTTGCATGCAAAGCTTTTATTTCCCTAATTTTCCTTATAATCAAAGTTTATCTGTCATATGAGACAAATGCTGATTCTTACAATAATCACCAATCTTCTTGTGATTGAGCACCATAAACACATTCTCCTTTTTGGGATCCATAATATTGATGCTTTGGTTTTGCATCAAAAGCTTTTCTTTTCACCATTTTCCTTAGAATCAAAGTTTGTCCATCAAATGAGACAAGCATGGACCTTATAAGATTCACCAATCTTTTTGTAATTAGATAACATAAACACGGTCTACTCTTTGGGATACATGATATTGATGCTTTAGGCATGAAAAACTTTTCTTACCACTATTTTCCTTGGAATCAAAATTCGTCTTTGCAATGAGACAAGCATGGCTTCTTATAATATTCTTTAACCTTTTTGTGATTAGGCACCATAAACAAGTCTCCTCATTAGGATGCACGATATTGATGATTTCATTTTGCATGCAAAGCTTTTATTTGCCCTATTTTCTTTAGAATCAAAGGTCATCCACCAAATAAGACAAACATTGATTCTCATAATAATCTCTAATCTTCTTTTGATTAGGCACTACAAACACATTTTCTTCTTTGGGATACATGATATTAATGCTCTGGTTTCGCATGAAAATAACTTTTTTTCTAGCATTTTCCTTTGAATCAAACTTTGTCATCAAATGAGACAAACATAGATTCTTGCAAGAGTCACCAATCTTTTTGTGATTGGGCAATATAAACATGTTCTACTCATTGGGATACACGATATTGATGCTTTGGTTTTGCATAAAACACTTACCATTTTCCTTAAAATTAAAGTTCATCTGTGAAATGAGCCAAACATGGATTCTTGCAATAGTCTTTAACCTTTTTGTGATTAGGCACCATAAACATGTTTTCCTTATTGGCATGCACGATACTGATGTTTTCATTTTGCATGCAAAGCTTTTATTTCCTCTATTTTTCTTAGAATCAAAGTTTATTCGTTAAATGAGATAAACATCGATTCTAGCAATAATCTCCAATCTTCTTGTGATTGGGCATCATAAACACATTGTCCTCTTTGGGATACAAAATATTGATGCTTTCTATCAAAAACATTTCTTTTCACCATTTTCCTTGGAATCAAAGTTTGTCCATCAAATGAGACAAACATGGATTCTTACAAGAATCACTAATCTTTTTGTAATTAGGCAACATAAACATTCTACTCATTGGGATACACGATGTTGATGCTTTAGGCATAAAAAACTTTTTTTCCATAATTTTCCTTAAAATCAAAGTTCGTATGTGAAATAAGCTAAACATGGATTCTCGAAATATTCTTTAACCCATTTGTGATTGGGCACTATAGGCATGTTCTCCTCATTAGGGTGCATGATACTAATCTTTTCATTTTGCATGCAAAGCTTTTATTTGCCCTATTTTCCTTAGAATCAGAGTTCATCCATCAAATAAGACATACATTGATTCTCACAATAATCACTAATCTTTTTATGATTAGGCACCATAAACACATTTTTTTCTTTGGAATACATGATATCAGTGCTTTGATTTTGCATTCTTTCCACCATTTTACTTAGAACCAAAGTTTATCTATCAAAGGAGACAAACATGGATTCTGGCAATAACCACCAATCTTTTTGTGATTGGGCTCCATCAACATGTTCCTCTCGTTGGCATATAGAATATTAATGCTTTGGCTTTGTAAGAGAAACCTTTCTATCCACCATTTTCCTTAAAATCAAAGTTCATTCATGAAATAAAACAAACATGGATTCTTGTAATAGTCATTAACCTTTTTGGGATTGGGCACCATAAACATGTTCTCCTCATTGGCGTGCATGATATTGATGCTTTCATTTTGTATGCAAAGCTTTTATTTCCCCCACTTTCCTTGGAATTAAAGTTTATCCGTCAAATGAGACAAATGTTGAATCTCGCAATAATCTACAATCTTCTTGTGATTGGGCACTATAAACACATTGTCCTTTTTGAGATACATAATATGATGCTCTGGTTTCGCATCAAAAACTCTTTTTTCCACCATTTTCCTTTGAATCAAAGTTTGTTAATCAAATGAAACAAACACAGATTCTTGCAAGAATCACCAACCCTTTTGTGATTGTGCAACATAAACATGTTCTACTAATTGGGATACATGATATTGATGCTTTGGTTTTGCATGAAAAGCTTTTCTTGTCACCATTTTCCCTAGAATCAAAGTTTATCCATGAAATGAGACAAATATGGATTTTTATTATGGTGTTTAGCCTTTTTGTGATTGGGCACCATAAACATGTTCTCCTCATTGGGGTGCATGATATTGATGCTTTCATTTTGCATGCAAAGCTTTTATTTGCCCTATTTTTCTTTGAATCAAAGTTCATCCATCAAATAACACAAGCGTTGATTCTCAAACTAATACACATTATCCTTTTTGGGATACATAATACTGATGCTCTGGTTTCGCATCAAAAACTTTTATTTCCACCATTTGTCCTTTAAATTAAAGTTTGTCAACCAAATGAGACAAACACAAATTCTTGCAAGAATCACCAACCTTTTTATGATTATGCAACATAAACAAGTTCTACTAATAAGGATACATGATATTGATGTTTTGGTTTTGCATGAAAAGCTTTTCTTTTCACCATTTTCCCTAGAATCAAAGTTCATCCATGAAATGAGACAAACATGGATTCTCATAATAATCTTTAACCCTTTTGTGATTGGGCACCATAAACATGTTCTCTTCATTGGGATGCACAATAATGATGCTTTCGTTTTGCATGAAAGCTTTTATTGGCCCCATTTTCCTTAGAATCAAAGTTCATTTGTCTAATAAGACAAGCGTCGATTCTCACACTAATCACCAATCTTCTTGCGATTGGGCATCATAAACACATTCTCTTCCTTGGCATACATGATATCGATACTTTGGTTTTGCATAAAAAACTTTTCTTTTATCCATTTTACTTATAACCAAAGTTTGTCTATCAAATGAGACAACATGAATTCTAGCAATAACCATAAATCTTTTTGTGATTGGGCTCCATAAACACGTTTCCATCATTGGGATATAGAATATTGATGCTTTGGCTTTGCATGAAAAGCTTTTCTCTCTACCATTTTCCTCTAAATCAAAGTTTAGCTATCAAATGAGATAAATATGGATTCTCATAATAATCTCTATTCTTTTTATAATTGGGTGCCATAAACAAGTTCTCCAAATTGGGATATATGATATCGATTGTTTAATTTCATAGGAAAAGCTTTTTTATCACCATTTTTTTAAAATCAAAGTTCATCCATCAAAGGAGACAAACATGGATTCTCATAACAATCTTCATTCCTTTTTTGATTGGATGCCATAAACAAGTTCTCCACTTTAGGATACATCATATCGATGCACTAATTTTGTAAGAAAAGTTTTCCTTCCACCATTTTGTGCAAACAAAGTTCATCTGTCAAATGAGACAAACATGGATTCTTATGAGAATCATTAATCTTTTTGCAATCGGGCAACATAAACACGTTCTACTCATCGGGATACATGTTATTAATGCTTGATTTTGCATGAAAAGCTTTTCTTTCCACTATTTTCCTTGAAATCAAAGTTCAACTACAAAATAAGACAAACATGGATTCTCATTATAGTCTTTAACATTTTTGTGATTGGGCACCATAAACATGTTCTGCTCATTAGGATGCAAGTTATTGATGCTTTGGTTTCACATATAAAGCTTTTATTTCCACCATTTTCCATAGAATCAAAGTTTATCTATTAAATTAGGCATATGTTTATTCTCGCAGTGATCACCAATCTTCTTGTGATTAGCCATCGTAAACATATTCTTCTCTTTTGGATACATGATCGTAATGCTTTGGTTTTGCACGAAAAACTTTTCTTTCAAACATTTTCCTTAGAATCAAAGTTCATCCATTAAATAAGACAAGCATCGATTCTCGCAATAATCACCAACCCTCTTGTGATTGGGCACTATAAACACATTCTCATCTCTTGGATGCATGATATTGATGCTTTAGTTTTGCATGAAAAACTTTTTTTCCACCATTTTACTTAGAACCAAAGTTTGTCTATCAAATAAGACAAAACATGGATTCTTGCAATAACCACCAATATTTTTTTAATTGGGCTTCATAAACATGTTCCCCTCGTTGGGATTTAGAATATTAATGCTTTGGCTTTACATGAAAAGGTTTTCTTTCCACCATTTTCCTTTGAATCAAAGTTCAGCCATCAAATGAGACAAGCATGGATTCTCGTAACAATCTCTATTCTTTCTATAATTGGGTGCCATAAATAAGTTCCCCACATTAGGGTACAGGATATTGATGCTTTGATTTCATAAGAAAAGCTTTTCTTTGCACCATTTTTTTGGAATCAAAGTTCATCCATTAAATGAGTCAAACATGGATTCTCATAACAATCTTCATTCCTTTTTTGATTGGATACCATAAACAAGTTCTCCACTTTAGGGTACATGATATTGATACTTTGATTTTGTAAGAAAGCTTTTCTTCCCACCATTTTCGTGGAAACAAGATTCATCCATTAAATGAGACAAACATGGATTCTTGCGAGAATCACAATCTTTTTACGATTGGGTAACATAAACACATTCTACTTATTGCGATACACGTTATTAATGCTTGATTTTGCATGAAAAGCTTTTCTTTCCACTATTTTCCTTGAAATCAAAGTTCATCTGTAAAATGAGACAAACATGGATTCTCATTATAGTCTTCAACATTTTCATGATTGGGCACCATAAATATGTTCTACTCATTAGGATGCACGTTATTGATGCTTTGGTTTCACATGTAAAGCTTTTGTTTCCACCATTTTCCATAGAATCGAAGTTTATCTATCAAATTAGGCATATGTTTATTCTCACAGTGATCACCAATCTACTTGTGATTAGCCATCGTAAACATATTCTTCTCTTTTGGATACATGATCGTAATGCTTTGGTTTTGCATGAAAAACTTTTCTTTCAAACATTTTCCTTAGAATCAAAGTTCATCTATCAAATAAGATAAGCATCAATTCTCGCAAAAATCACCAACCTTCTTATGATTGGGCACTACAGACACATTTTCATCTCTTGGATGCATGATATTGATGCTTTAGTTTCACATGAAAAACTTTTCTTTCCACTATTTTA
The DNA here is from genome assembly GCA_038381835.1 of Adansonia madagascariensis. Lineage (NCBI taxonomy): Eukaryota > Viridiplantae > Streptophyta > Magnoliopsida > Malvales > Malvaceae > Adansonia > Adansonia madagascariensis. Next base: position 23,966 of record JBBYHL010050472.1, on the reverse strand, counting down.
CTTAGAACCAAAGTTTATCTATCAAATAAGACAAACATGGATTCTTGCAATAACCACCAATGTTTTTTTGATTGGGCTCCATAAACATGTTCCCCTCGTTGGGATTTAGAATATTAATGCTTTGGCTTTACATGAAAAGGTTTTCTTTCCACCATT
>JBBYHL010050472.1:0-23710 GCA_038381835.1 Adansonia madagascariensis | reverse complement strand
TCTTTGCACCATTTTTTTGGAATCAAAGTTCATCCATTAAATGAGTCAAACATGGATTCTCATAACAATCTTCATTCTTTTTTTGATTGGATACCATAAACAAGTTCTCCACTTCGGGATACATGATATCGATGCTCTAATTTTGTAAGAAAAGCTTTTCTTCCCACCATTGTCATGGAAACAAAGTTCATTCATTAAATGAGACAAATATGGATTCTAGCGAGAATCAATGATCTTTTTGCTATTGAGCAACATAAACATGTTCCACTCATTGGGATAAATGTTATTAATGCTTGATTCTTCATGAAAAGCTTTTCTTTCCATTATTTTCCTTGAAATCAAAGTTCATCCGTAAAATGAGACAAACACGAATACTCGTTATAGTTTTCAACTTTTTTGTGTTTGGGCACCATAAACATGTTCTGCTCGTTAGGATGCACATTATTGATGCTTTTTTTTGCATGTCAAGGTTTTATTTCCACCATTTTCCTTAGAATCAAAGTTCATCTATCAAATTAGGTAAATATTGATTCTCACAGTAATCACCAATTGTCTTATGATTAGCAATTGCAAGCACATTCTTCTTTTTAGGATACATGATCGTAATGCTTTGGTTTTGCATGAAAAACTTTTCTTTCCAACATTTTTTTTAGAATCAAGGTTCATCCATTAAATAAGACAAGCATCGATTCTCGCAATAATCACCAATCCTCTTTTTCTTGGGCACCATAAACACATTCTCATCTCTTGGATGCAAGATATTGATGCTTTGGTTTCGCATGAAAAACTTTTCTTTCCACCAATTTGCTTAGAACCAAAGTTTGTTTATCAAATTAGACAACATGGATTCTCCCAATAACCACCAATGTTTTTTTAATTGGGCTCCATAAACACGTTCCCGTAATTGGGATGTAGAATATTGATACTTTGGCTTTGCATGAAAAGCTTTTCTTTCCACCATTTTTCTTTGAATCGAAGTTTAGCCATCAAATGAGACAAACATGGATCTCATAACAATCTCCATTCTTTTTATAATTGGGTGCTATAAACAAGTTCTCCACATTGGGATACACAATATTGATGCTTTGATTTCATAAGAAAAGCTTACCATTTTTTGGAATCAAAGTTCATCCATTAAATAAGACAAACAAGGATTCTCATAACAATCTTCATTCCTTTTTTGATTGGATGCCATAAAGAAGTTCTCCATTTTAGGATACATGATATCGATGCTTTGATTTTGTAAGAAAAGTTTTTCTTCCTACCATTTTTGTGGAAACAAAGTTCATCCGTCAAATAAGATAAACATGGATTCTTGCTAGAATCACTAATCTTTTTGCTATTGGGCAACTTAAACACATTTTACTCATTGGGATATATGTTATTAATGCTTGTTTTTGCATAAAAAGCTTTTCTTTCCACCATTTTCATTGAAATCAAAGTTCATCCATGAAATAAGATAAACATGGATTCTTGTAAAAATCTTCAACTTTTTTGTGATTGGGCTCCATAAACATGTTCTACTCATTAGGATGCATGTTACTGATGCTTTGCTTTCGTATATAAAGCTTTTATTTCCACCGTTTTCCTTTGAATCAAAGTTTATCTATCAATTGAGACAAATGTTGATTTTGCAATAATCACCAATCATCTTATGATTAAGCATCGTAAACACATTCTTCTCTTTAGGATGCATGATCATAATGCTTTGGTTTTGCATGACTTTTCTTTCAAATATTTTCCTTAGAATCAAAGTTCATCCATCAAATGAGACAAGCATCGATTCTCGCAATAATCACCAATTCTCTTATGATTAGGCACCATAAACACATTCTCATCTCTTGGATACGTGATATTGATGCTTTAGTTTTCCATGAAAAACTTTTTTTTCCACCATTTTACATAGAACGAAAGTTTGTCTATCAAATGAGACAAACATGGATTCTTGCAATAACCACTAATCTTTTTTTGATTGGGCTCCATAAACGCGTTCCCGTCATTTGGATATAGAATACTGATGCTTTGGCTTTGCATGAAAAGCTTTTCTTTCCACCATTTTTTCTGAATCAAAGTTCAGCCATAAAATAAGACAAACATGGATTCTCATAACAATCTCCATTCTTTTTATAATTGGGTGCCATAAACAAGTTCTCCACATTGGGATACATGATATTGATGCTTTGATTTCATAAGAAAAGCTTTTTTTTTGCGCCATTTTTTGGAACCAAAGTTCATCCATCAAATGAGACAAACAATGATTCTCATAGCAATCTTTATTCTTTTTTTGATTGGATGCCATAAACAAGTTATTCACTTTAGGATACATGATATCGATGCTTTGATTTTGTAAAAAAAGCTCTTCTTCCCACCATTTTTATGGAAACAAAGTTCATTCGTCAAATGAGATAAACATGGGTTCTTACAAGAATCACTAGTCTTTTTGTGATTGGGTACATAAACATGTTCTACTTATTGGGATAAACATTGCATGAAAAGCTTTTTTTCCACTATTTTCCTTGAAATCAAAGTTTATCTGCAAAATAAGAGAAACATGGATTCTCATAATAGTCTTTAACTTTTTATGATTGGGCACCATAAACATGTTCCACTTGTTAGGATGCATGTTATTAATGCTTTGGTTTCGCATGTAAAGCTTTTATTTCCACCATTTTCCTTAGAATTAAAGTTCATCTATCAAATGAGACAAATGTTGATTCTCACAATAATCATCAATCGTTTTGTGATTAGGCATCGTAAACGCATTCTTCTTTTTAGGATACATGATTGTAATTCTTTGGTTTTGCATGAAAAATTTTTCTTTTGAACATTTTCCTTAGAATTAAAGTTCATCCATCAAATGAGATAAACATTGAATCTTGCAATAATCACCTATCCTCTTGTGATTGGGCACCATAAACACATTCTCGTCTCTTGGATGCGTGATATTGATGCTTTAGTTTCGCGGTGAAAAACTTTTCTTTCTATCTTTTTCCTTAGAATCAAAGTTCAAACATCAAATGAGACAAACATTGATTCTCATAACAATCTCCATTTTATTATGATTGGACATAATAGACAAGTTCTCCACGTTGGGATGCATGATATTGATGCTTTGATTTTGTAAGAAAAGCTTTTTTTTTCACCATTTTCCTTAGGACCAAAGTTTGTTCATCAAATGAGACACACAGATTCTAGAAATAATCTCCAACCTTTTTCTGATTGGGCACCGTAAACAAATTCTCCTTATTATGATACATGATATTGATGCTTTGGTCTCACATGAAAAGCTTTTCTTTCCACCTTTTTTCTTATAATCAAGGTTTGACTATCAATGAGACAAACATGGATTCTCATGGCAATCTTAATTTTTTTATGATTGGGCACCATAAACAAGTTCTCCACATTGAGATACGTGATATTAATGCTTTGATTTTGCAAGAAAAGCTTTTCCTTCCACCATTTTACGAAATCAAAGTTCATCCATCAAATGAGACAAACATGAATTCTTGCTATAATCACCAATCTTTTTAGAACAACATAAATAGGTTTTACTCATCAGAATACATGACATTGATGCTTTGGTTTTGCATGAGAACCTTTTCATTCCACTATTTCCTTTAGAATCAAAGTTTGTCCATCAAATGAGATAAATATGGATTCTCATTATAGTCTTTAGCCTTTTTTCTGATTGGGCACCATAAACATATTTTCCTTATTGGGATACATTATAATGATGCTTTGGTTTCACATGAAAAGCTTTTCGTTCTGCCATTTTTCTTAAAATTAAAGTTCATCCATCAAATGAGATAAACATTGAATCTTGCAATAATCACCTATCCTCTTGTGATTGGGCACCATAAACACATTCTCGTCTCTTGGATGCGTGATATTGATGCTTTAGTTTCGCGGTGAAAAACTTTTCTTTCTATCTTTTTCCTTAGAATCAAAGTTCAAACATCAAATGAGACAAACATTGATTCTCATAACAATCTCCATTTTATTATGATTGGACATAATAGACAAGTTCTCCACGTTGGGATGCATGATATTGATGCTTTGATTTTGTAAGAAAAGCTTTTTTTTTCACCATTTTCCTTAGGACCAAAGTTTGTTCATCAAATGAGACACACAGATTCTAGAAATAATCTCCAACCTTTTTCTGATTGGGCACCGTAAACAAATTCTCCTTATTATGATACATGATATTGATGCTTTGGTCTCACATGAAAAGCTTTTCTTTCCACCTTTTTTCTTATAATCAAGGTTTGACTATCAATGAGACAAACATGGATTCTCATGGCAATCTTAATTTTTTTATGATTGGGCACCATAAACAAGTTCTCCACATTGAGATACGTGATATTAATGCTTTGATTTTGCAAGAAAAGCTTTTCCTTCCACCATTTTACGAAATCAAAGTTCATCCATCAAATGAGACAAACATGAATTCTTGCTATAATCACCAATCTTTTTAGAACAACATAAATAGGTTTTACTCATCAGAATACATGACATTGATGCTTTGGTTTTGCATGAGAACCTTTTCATTCCACTATTTCCTTTAGAATCAAAGTTTGTCCATCAAATGAGATAAATATGGATTCTCATTATAGTCTTTAGCCTTTTTTCTGATTGGGCACCATAAACATATTTTCCTTATTGGGATACATTATAATGATGCTTTGGTTTCACATGAAAAGCTTTTCGTTCTGCCATTTTTCTTAAAATTAAAGTTCATCCATCAAATCAGACACATATGGATTCTCTTGATAATTGCCAATCTTCTTGTGATTTGGCACCATAAACATGTTCTACTCTTTAGGATACATGATATTGTTACCTTGTTTTCGCATGAGAAGCCTTTCTTTCCATAATTTTCTTAGGAATCAAAATTTGGCTATCGAATAAGATAAACATGGATTCTCGTACTAATCTCTATTTTTTTATAATCAAGCATCGTGAACAAGTTATCCAGATTGGGATACATGATATTAATGCTTTAATTTTGCAGGAAAGGCTTTTTTCCACCATTTTTGTGGAATCAAATTTCATTCATCAAATGAGACAAACAAGCATTCTTGCAATAATCACCAACCTTTTTGCAATTAGGCAACATAAACACATTCTGCTTATTGGAATGCATGATATTGATGCTTTGGTTTTGCATGAAAAGATTTTTATTCCATCATTTTACTTAGAATCAAAGTTCATCTATGAAATGAGACAAACTTTGATTCTAGTAAAAGTCTCTAACCTTTTTGTGATTGGGCGTCATAAATATTTTCCCTTCATTGGGATACATGATATTGATGCTTTAGTTTTGCCTAAAAACTTTTGCTTTCCACCATTTTTCGTAGAATCAAAGTTTGACTATCAAATAAGACAAACATGATTTCTTATTCAATCTCTATTCTTTTTCTGATTGGGCACCATAATCAAGTTCTTCACATTTATATAAATTATATTAATGCTTTGATTTTGCAAGAAAAGCTTTTTTTTCCACCATTTTTATGGAATCAAAGTTCATCCACTGAATGAGACAAACATGGATTCTTGCAATAATCACCAATTATTTTGGAATTGGGCAACATAAACATGTTCTATTCATTGGAATACATGATATTGATGCTTTGATTTTGCATGAAAACCTTTTTATTCCACCATTTTCTTTAGAATCAAAGTTCGTTCGTGAAGTGAGACAAACATGGATTCTCGTAATAGTCTTCAACCTTATTGTGATTGGGCACCACAAACATGTTGTCCTCATTGGGATGCACAATATTGACTTTTTAATTTCACATGAAAAGCCTTTTTTCCACTATTTTCCTTAGAATCAAAGTTCATCCATCAACTGAGGCATTATGGCACCATTCTCCTCCTTGGGATACATGGTACTGATGCTTTAGTTTCACATGAAAACCTTTACCTTCCACCATTTTCCTTGGAGTCAAAGTTTGTCAATCAAATGAGATAAACATAGATTCTCACAATAATCACCAATCTTTTTACAATTGGGCACCATAAACATGTTCTTTTTGTTGGGATATAGGATATTGATGCTTTGTGTTCACATGAAAACCTTTTTTTTCCACCATTTTCCTTAGAATCAAAGCTCGTCCATCAAAGAAGACAAACATGGATTCTCATAACAATCTTCATTCTTTTTATGGTTGGGTGCCTTAGACAAGTTCTCCATATTGGGATACATGATACTGATGCTTTGATTTCGCAAGAAAGCTTTTCTTTACACTATTTTTATGGAAACAAAGTTCATTTATCAAATGAGATCAACATGGATTCTTGCGAGAATCACCAATCTTCTTGCGATTGGGCAACATAAACACATTGTACTCATTGGGACACACGATATTGATGCTTTTGTTCTGTACGTAAAGTTTTTGTTTCTACCATTTTCCTTAGAATCAAAGTTCATCTATTAAATGAGAGGAACATGGACTCTCATAATAGTCTTCAACCTATTTCTGATTAGGCACCATAAACATGTTCCCTCATTAGGATGCATGATATTGATATTTTGGTTTTGCATCAAATGCTTTACCTTCCACTATTTTTCTTAGAATTAAAGTTCATCCATCAAATGAGACACACATGGATTCTCCTGATAATCACCAATCTTCTTGCGATTCGGCACCATAAACACGTTCTCCTCTTTGGGATACATGATATTGTCACTTTGTTTTTGCATGAGAAATTTTTCTTTCGACCACTTTCCTTAAAATCAAAGTTTGTCCATCAAATCAGACAAATATAGATTCTTAAATTAATAACAAATCTTTTTGTGATTGCGCAACATAAACACCTTCTCTTAGTTGGGATACACAATATTGATGCTTTGGTTTGATGAAAAGCTTTTTATCCACCATTTTCCTAGGAATCAAAGTTCGGCTATCGAATGAGATGAATGTGGATTCTAGTACCAATCTCTATTCTTCTTATAATTGGACATCATAAACAAGTTATCTGCATTAGAATACATGATATTGATGCTTTGATATCCCAGGAAAGGCAATCTTTCCACCATTTTTGTGGAATTGCATTTCATCTGTCAAATGAGACAAATAGGCACTCTTGCAATAATCACCAACCTTTTTGCCATTAGGCAACATAAACACATTGGAATGCATGATATTGATGCTTTGGTTTTGCATGAAAAGATTTTTATTCCATCATTTTACTTAGAATCAAAGTTTATCCATGAAATAAGACAAACTTGGATTCTCATAAAAGTCTTTAACCTTTTTGTGATTGGGCACCATAAAGATTTTCCCTTCATTGGGATACACGCTATTGATGCTTTGGTTTTGCCTAAAAAGCTTTGCTTTCCACCATTTTCCATAGAATCAAAGTTCGACTATCAAATGAGATAAACATGATTTCTTGTTCAATCTTCATTCTTTTTCTGATTAGGCACCATAATCAAGTTCTTCACATTTATATACATTATATTAATGCTTTGATTTTGCAAGAAAAGCTTTTTTTTCCATCATTTTTATGGAATCAAAGTTCGTCCATCGAATGAGATAAACATGGATTCTTGCAATAATCACCAATCTTTTTGGAATTGGGCAACATAAACATCTTTTACATGTTGGAGTACACGATATTGATGCTTTGGTTTTGCATAAAAACCTTTTCATTCCATCATTTTCCTTAGAATCAAAGTTCGTTCATGAAATGGGACAAACATGGATTCTCGTAATAGTCTTCAACCTTATTGTTGGGCACCATAAACATGTTGTCCTCATTGGGATGCACAATATTGACCTTTTAATTTAGCATTAAAAGCCTTTTTTTTCCACCATTTTCCTTAGAAACAAAGTTCATCCATCAACTGAGGCAAACATGGATTCTCATAATAATCACCAATCTTCTTCTGATTGGTGCCATTAACACATTCTTCTCTTTAGGATACATGGTATTGATGCTTTGGTTTCACATGAAAACCTTTCCCTTCCACCATTTTCCTCAGAGTTAAAGTTTGTCGATCAAATGAGACAAATATAGATTCTCACAATAATCACCAATCTTTTTACAATTGGGCACCATAAACATGTTCTTTTCATTGGGATATAGGATATTGATGCTTTGCGTTCACATGGAAAGCTTTTCTTTCCACCATTTTCCTTAGAATCAAATCTCGACCATCAAATGAGACAAACATGGCTTCTCGTAACAATCTTCATTCTTTTTATGATTAGGTGCCATAGACAAGTTCTCCATATTGGGATACATGATACTGATGTTTTGATTTCGCACGAAAGCTTTTCTTTATACTATTTTTGTGGAAGCAAAGTTCATCTATCAAATGAGATGAACATGGATTCTTGCGAGAATCACCAATTTTCTTGCGATTGGGCAACATAAACACATTCTACTCATTGGGATACACGATATTGACGCTTTTGTTTTGCATGTAAAGCTTTTGTTTCCACCATTTTCCTTAGAATCTAAGTTTATTCGTTAAATGAGATGAACATAGATTTTTATAATAGTCTTCAATCTTTTTCTGATTATGCACCATAAAATATTCTCCTCATTGGGATGCAAGATATTGATGTTTTGGTTTCGCATCAAATGCTTTTTGTTCACCATTTTTCTTGCAATTAAAGTTCATCCATCAAATGAGACACAAATGGATTCTCCTGATAATCACCAATCTTCTTGTAATTTGGCACCATAAACATGTTCTCCTCTTTGGGATACATGATATTATTGCTTTGTTTTTGCATGAGAAACTTTTCTTCCTACCATTTTCCTTAGAATCAAAGTTTATCCATCAAATGAGACAAACATGGATTCTTAAATTAATAACAAATCTTTTTGTGATTGGGCACCATAAACATGTTCTCTTCATTGGGATGCACGATATTAATACTTTGGTTTCAATGAAAAGCTTTCCTTTCCACCATTTTCCTGGGAACCAAAGTTTAGTTATTGAATGACATGAACATGGATTCTCGTACCAATCTCCATTCTTTTTATAATCGGGCATCGTAAACAAGTTATCCTCATTGGGGTACATGATATTGATGCTTTGATTTCATAAGAAAGGCTTTTTTTCCATCATTTTTATGGAATCATATTTCATCCATCAGATGAGGCAAACAGGCATTCTTGCTAGTTAGGATGCCTTAGGGTTTTGTCTTTTGGCTATAAATAGTCTGTTGCAATTGTAAGACTAGTTTTTCAGTTTTTCTTTGGATAATTAATACAAGTAGTCTTCTTGGTGAGGCAAATTTTCTTTGAGTTCTTCTTTGGACTCCATCAGAACTTATCAAGATTAGTTTAATCTTGTGGCATTCAACCTTTGATTCTTGGTTTGCAATTGATGCTAAAGCATTGGGTCAAGTTTCCAATTTCTTTGCTATTCTTGGTTTATGTTTTGTATTTAAATTAATGGGTCAAGAATCCTATTATTTAACTCGCACAAACACCTATTTCCAACCATTCTTATGATTCTTTGAAAGGAATTAGAGGTCCAATAACTAGGGCAAAGACTAAATGCATGGACCATGCAAGGACTAATCACGAAAATGCAAGCAAAGGAGGCTGTTCAAGATGAATCAGATGCATTGCCAAGATTGATCACTTTTTTACATTGTGTTAAGGCTAAAAAAGATGAAGAATAATGCTTGGAGCCCAATTCACATGTATTCATCAGCATATAGTTTAGGATTTCATATTTTCTAATAGGAATTTGACTTTTCATTTTTTAATTTATTTAGATAAATCCTAATCAGATTATGATAAGGAGTAAACTTTATCTTTCTTGATTAGGATTGTGTTTAGGATTTTAAGTTGTTTAGATAAGTCCTAATGAGACTAGGATTAGGAATAGACTTTTTCTTATTAATTAGGATTTCCTTATTCAGTCAAGACTCTATAGATTTTAGGCCTATATAAGGCAGTCTTATTCATGTAATTCATCAGATTTGAATAGAAAAAATTATCTTGAAAGTTTCTTGTGAGAACTTCTTCTTTGTTCTTTAAACAAGAACCCAATTTGATCTTATCAAGGTAACTTATGGCGATCAAGATTGTTATAACTTTGGTTCTAGTTAGTAGGTTTGATAGGGGTCAAGTTCTCTTTGCTTGACTTTGAAGACAATCCTAGGGTTCTAATTCCATCCAATCGGGTTTTAGGTTGTGTTTTCATCCTAAGGTTCACATTACTTTGGTTTCATATTAATTGCTTTTCTTTCCACCATTTTTCTTAAAATCAAAGTAAGAGTATCAGATGAGAGAAACATGGATTCTCATAAAAATATCTATTCCTTTTATGATAGGGCACCATAAACAAGTTCTCTACATTGGGATACATGATATTGATCCTTTGATTTCGCAAGAAAATGTTTCTTTCTACCATTTTCGAGGAATCAAAGTCTGTCCATCAAATGAGAGAAACATGGATTCTTGCAACAATTACCTATCTTTTTGTGATTGGGCAATATAAATGCTTTCTATTCATTAGAATACACAATATTGATGCTTTGATTTTACAAGAAAAGCTTTTCTTTCCACCATTTTTCTTATAGTCAAATTTCATCTAACAAATAAGACAAACGAAGATTCTCATAGTAGTCTTAAACCTTTTTGTCATTGGGAACCATAAACATGTTCTCCTCATTGGGATTCACAAGTATAATACTTTAGTTTTGCCAGAAAAGCTTTTCTTTCTACCATTTTCATGGAATCAAAGTCTATTTGTCAAATGAGAGAAACAAGAATTCTTGCAGTAATCACCAATCCTTGTGCATTTGGGCAACATAAACAAGTTCTTATCATTGGAATACAAAATATTAATGCTTTGGTTTTGCAAGAAAAGCTTTTCTTTTCACCATTTTTCTTAGAATCAAAGTTCGTCCGTAAAATGAGTCAAACACAGATTCTTACAATAATCGTCAACCTTTTTGTGACTAGGCACCATAAACATGTTCTCTTTATCGAGATGCATGATATTGATGCTTTGCTTTTGCATGCAAAGCTTTTATTTCCACCATTTCTCTTAGAATCAAAGGTTATCCCTCAAATGAGACAAATGTCGATTCTCGCAATAATCACCAATCTTTTTTGTGATTGGGCACCATAAACACATTTTCCTCTTTGGGATACATGATATTGATTATTTGGTTTTGCATGAAAACGTTTCTTTCTGTCATTTTCCTTAGAATGAAAGTTTGTCCACAAAATAACACAAACATGGATTCTTGCAAGAATCACCAACCTTTTTGTGATCAGATGAGAGAAACCTAGATTCTCATAACAATATCTATTCCTTTTATGATCGGGCACCATAAACAAGTTCTCTACATTGGGATACATGATATTGATCCTTTGATTTCGCAAGAAAAGTGTTTCTTTCTACCATTTTTATGGAATCAAATCTATCCATCAAATGAGAGAAACATGGATTCTTGCAATAATTGCCTATCTTTTTATGATTGGGCAATATAAATGCTTTCTATTCATTAGGATACATAATATTGATGCTTTGATTTTACAAGAAAAGCATTTCTTTCCACCATTTTCCTTATAGTCAAATTTCATCTAACAAATGAGACAAATGAAGATTCTCATAGTAGTCTTAAACCCTTTTGTCATTGGGAACCATAAACATGTTCTCCTCATTGGGATTCATGATTATAATACTTTAGTTTCATAAGAAAAGCTTTTCTTTCCACCTTTTTCATGGAATCAAAGTTCATTTGTCAAATAAGAGAAACAAGGATTCATGCAATAATCACCAATCTTTATGCATTGGGCAACATAAACACGTTCTTGTTATTGGAATACACAATATTAATGCTTTGGTTTTGCAAGAAAAGCTTTTTTTTTTGCCATTTTCCTTAGAATCAAAGTTCATCCATGAAATAGGACAAATAAGGATTCTCGCAATAATCATCAACCTTTTTGTGATTGGGCACCATAAACATGTTCTCCTCATTGGCATGCATGCTATTGATGCTTTGGTTTCGCATGCAAAGCTTTTATTTACACCATTTTTTTTTAGAATCAAAGTTTATCCATCAAATGAGGCAAATGTCGATTCTCGCAATAATCACCAATCTTGTGATTGGGCACCATAAACATATTTTCCTCTTTAGGATACATGATATTGATTATTTGGTTTCGCGTGAAAAACTTTTCTTTCCAACATTGTCCTTAGAATCAAAGTTTGTCCATAAAATGAGACAAATATGGATTCTTGCAAGAATCACCAATCATTTTGCAATTGGGCAATGTAAACAAGTTTTAATCATTTGGATACACAATATTGATGCTTTGGTTTTGCATGAAAAGTTTTTATTTCTACCATTTTCCTTAGAATTAAAGTTCGTCTATGAAATGAGATAAAAATGGATTCTAGTAATAATCTTTAACTTTTTGGTCATTGGGCACCATAAACATACTTTCCTCATCAGGATGCATTATATTGATTCCTTGGTTTCGTGTGCAAAACTTTTATTTCCACCATTTTCCTTAGAATTAAAGTTCACCCGTCAATGAGACAATTGTCAAATCTCATGATAATTACCAATCATTTTGCATTTGGGCACCATAAAAATTTTTTCCTCTTTGGGATACATGATATTGGGGCTCGATTTTGCATGCAAAACTTTTTGTTTCACCATTTTCCTTAGAATCAATGTTTGTCCATCAAATGATACAAACACAGATTCTCTCGAAATCACCAATCTTTTTGTGATTGGGCGCCATAAACACATTCTCCTAGTTGGGATATAGGATATTAATGCTTTGGCTTCACATGCAAAGCTTTTCTTTATAGCATTTTCTTTAGAATCAATGTTGATCTATCAAATAAAACAAACATGGATTCTTGCCATAATCAGCAATCTTTTAATGATTATGCACCATAAACATGTTCTTCAATTTGGAATACATAATATTGATGCTTTGGTTTCATAAGAAAAACTTTTCTTTCCACCATTTTCCTATAATCAAAGTTTGTCTATCGAATGGGATAAACGTGGATTCTCAAAATAATCACCAATCTTTATGTAATTGGGAACCATAAACACATTCTCCCCTCTGAGATGCATGATATTTATGCTCTGGTTTCACACTAAAAACTTTTTTTTCACCATTTTCATTAAAACCAAAGTTTGTCAATCAAATTCAGTAAATATGGATTCTCGCAATGATCACATTTCTTTTTGTGATTTGGCATAATAAACACATTCTCCTTATTGGGATACACATTTTTGATTCTTTGGTTTCATATTAAGTGCTTTTCTTTCCATTATTTGTCTTAAAATCAAAGTACGAGTATCAAATGAGAGAAACATGGATTCTTATAACAATCTCCATTCTTTTTATGATTAGGCACCATAAACAAGTTCTCCACATTGGGATACATGATATTGATCATTTGATTTTGCAAGAAAAGCGTTTCTTTCCACCACTTTCATGGAAACAAAGTTTGTCCATTAAATAAGACAAACATGGATTCTTGCAATAATCACCTATGTTCTTGTGATTGGGCCATATAAATGCTCTCCATTCATTAGGATACACAAGATTGATGCCTTGATTTTGTAAGAAAAGCTTTTCTTTCCACCATTTTCCTTAGAATCAAATTTTGTTTGCCAAATGAGACAAACAAGGATTCTCATAGTAGTCTTGAACCTTTTTATGATTGGGAACCATAGACATGTTTTCCTCGTTGTGATTCATGATTATAATACTTTAGTTTTGCAAGAAAAGCTTTTTTTCCCCTATTTTCATAGAATCAAAGTTCATTTGTTAAATGAGAGAAATAAGGATTCTTGCAATAATCACCAATTTGGGCAACATAAACATGTTCTTGTTGTTGGAATACAAAATAGTAATGCTTTGGTCTTACAAGAAAAGCTTTTCTTTCCACCATTTTCCTTAGAATCAAAGTTCACCTGTAAAATGAGATAAACACAGATTCTCGCAATAATTGTCAACCTTTTTATGATCGGGCACTATAAACATGTTCTCTTTATTGGGATGCATGATATTGATGCTTTGGCTTCGCATGCAAAGCTTTTATTTCCACCATTTTTCCTAGAGTCAAAGCTTATCTGTCAAATGCGACAAACATTGATTCTCACAATAATCACCAATCTTCTTGTGATTGGGCACCATAAACACATTTTTCTCTTTAGGATACGTGATATTGATTATTTGGTTTCGCGTGAAAAACATTTCTTTCCATCATTTTCTTTAGAATCAAAGTTTGTCCATAAAAAGAGACAAACATGGATTTATCGAGAATCACCAATCTTTTTGCGATAGGGCAACATAAACAAGTTCTACTTATTTAGATACAAGATATTGATGCTTTGGTTTTGCGTAAAAAGCTTTTATTTCCACCATTTTCCTTAGAATCAAAGTTTATCTATGAAATGAGACAAAAATGGATTCTCCTAGTAGTCTTCAACTTTTTTGTGATTGGGCACCATAAACATATTCCCCTTATCATGATGCACAACATTGATTCTTTGGTTTCGCTTGCAGAGCTTTTATTTCCACCATTTTCTTCAGAATCAAAGTTCACTGTCAATGGGACAAATGTCGATTCTCATGATAATCACGAATGTTGTTGCGATTGGGCACCATAAACACTTTCTCCTCTTTGGGATACATGATATTGAGGCTTCATTTTGCATGCAAAACTTTTTGCTTCACAAGTTTCCTTAGAATCAATGTTTGTTTGTCAAATAACACAAACATGGATTCTCGCAACAATGACCAATCTTTTTGTGATTGGATGCCATAAACACGTCATCCTGGTTAGGATATTGATGCCTTGGCTTTACATGAAAAGCTTTTCTTTCCATCATTTTCTTTAGAATTAATGTTCATTTATCAAATAAGAAAAACATGGATTCTTGCAATAATTACCAATCTTCTAGTGATTGTGCAGCATAAACACGTTCTTCTGTTTGGAATACATAATATTGATGCTTTGGTTTCACAAGAAAATCTTTTATTTCCACCATTTTTCTACAACTAAAGTTTGTCCATCAAATGCAACAAACATTGATTCTCAAAATAATCACCAACCTTTGTGCAATTGGGCACCATAAACACATTTTTCCCTCTGCAATGCATGATATTGATTCTCTGGTTTCACTTTAAAAGCTTTTCTTTTCACCATTTTCATTAAAACCAAAGTTTATCCATCAAATTTGGCAGACATGGATTCTTGCAATGATCATAGATCTTTTTATGATTTGACAACATAAACACATTCTCCTCGTTGGGATATACATTATTGATTGATGGAGATCAACTTGTGCAAACACCTATTTCCAACTATTCTTATGATCCTTTGCAAGGAATTAGAGGTCCAATGACTATGGCAAAGACTAAACGCATGGAGCAAGCTTTGCAAGGACTGATCATGGAAATGCAAACAAAGAAGGCTATTCAAGATGAATCAGATGCATTGCCAAGATTGATCATTTTTTTACATTGTGTTGAGGCTAAAAAAAGATGACGAATAATGCTTGGAGCCTAATTCATATGTCCAAGATGAATGGAGCCCAATTCACATGTATTCATGGGCGTACAGTTTAGGATTTTAGATTTTCTGATAAGAATTTAACTTTTAACTTTTTTAATTTATTTTGATAATTCCTAATTACATTATGATAAAGAGTAGACTAGATCTTTATTGATTTGAATTATGTTTAAGATTTAAGTTGTTTAGATAAGTTCTAATCAGATTAGGATTAAGAATAGACTTTCCCTTTTTGATTAGGATTTTCTTGTTCAGTTAGGACTTTACAGATTTTATGCTTATATAAGGCAGTCTTATTCATGTAATTCATCAGATTTGAATAGAAAAAAATCTTGAGAGTTTTTTACTTTGTGAGAACTTTTTCTTCGTTCTTTAAACAAGAACTCAAATTGATATTATCAAGGTAACTTATGGTTATTAAGTTTGTTATAACTTTGGTTCTAATTCGCAGGTTTGATTAGGGTCAAGCTCTCTTTGCTTAACTTTAAAAATGATCCTAGGGTTCCAATTCCATCTAATCGGGTTTTAGGTTGTGTTTTCATCCTCAAGTTCACATTGTTAGGTATCAGAGCTTTGGTTCTTGAAAGTCAAGTGTAATCTATCTTTTAATCTCATAATTTCATTATTTTTTTGTTATATTTAGTGTTTCCATCATCCATAAAAAAAAGCAAAAAAAAGTAAAAAAAAATGTTCTAGTGGTCTAACCCTTCGCTTTTCATCATCCATAAAAAAAGCAAAAAAAAAAGTGTGTTCTAGTGTTATAACCCTTTTCCATCTTAAGAAAAAGATTATTATCAGATCTTTATATTCTTATCTTACAAAGAATTCTTTGTTCCTTCTCATTGATTTCTCTTCCATTGATATTTCTTGCTGATTTTGTTTCCTTTCATATTTCTTGTTGATTTCTCTTCCTTGATTTTTCTTGTTGATCTTATTAATCAAAGTTACAATAACTTCATTGTTGCTTGCTGTTTTGGTAAGATCATTTATAAAGTTCTTTTTAAAGGGCTTCTGAGGGGAAGTTAAGTGGCAAAAGGCAAGAGAAGTAAGAATATCATCGAGAAAAGCTAAAATTGAGTGAAACACGAGTGTTTAAGTAACTAATCTCAAGTGTAAATATGTAAAGGAATGTGTGAGGAAAATCAATCTATTTTTATTCCTAACAAATTTTGCAGGTTTAAAACATGAGTAGTGGAGGAGATAATGCTGAAACCGATATCAAGTTGTTTGTGAAGGCTGTCCAAGACTAATTCAAGCTTTTAAACATGAGGTTAGATAATTTAGAGTCCCTATCCAATCCTAGATCCTCTAAAAAACATATGGTTGAGGAAGAGGAAGAGGAAGAATCTTATTATGACAAGAGTAATTCTCCGAAGGGTAAAAAGGCTATTTCAAAACATGATAGCGATTTGGGTAGTATTAAGATGAAAATCCCTACCTTCCAAGGGAAAAATGACCCTAAATTATACTTGAAGTAGGAAAGGAAGGTACAACATGTTTTTGATTGTCATAATTACTCCAAGGAGAAGAAGGTTAAACTAATAGCAGTTGAGTTCATGGGTTATGCTAGTATTTGTGGGATCAATTTGTGATTAATAGGCATAGGAATAGTGAGAGACCTATTCGATCATGGGAAAAAATGAAGGTAGTTGTAGACATCTTATTTTGTCCAAGCTAATTTTTACCAATTTAGGGCATGGACATGGAAGGGACGATGATCAAAGAATGTACCTCAAGGTGTCCAGGGAGTATCGATACATAACCTTATTTTGAAATGTCCCCATTTGTATCGATATAACATGTAAATGTATTGATACATAAGCTTATGTATCAATATAGGAGCTCAAGTATCGATACTAGGCCATACCAAAACCAAAACGTACATTCTGTAAAGAAATGTATCAATACATATCAACATGTATCGATACAATGGTTCATAGTATCGATACAATGAACGTTGTGTCATTGTATCGATACATTGTTCATTATATCGATACACTCAAGGTTTTGGACCAAATGTATCGATACATAAAGGCCATTTTTGATGGTCTGGGCATTTTTAACTTGTCCACCATTAATCAAAAACTCAATTTTAACTCGTTTCTTTACATCAGAAAAGATCAAAACTAATATCGGATTATGAATTTAGACTTTTAAATTAATCAAAACATTTTTTTGAAGTCTAAATTAGATAAAAAAGGTCAATGACATAAGATCACCCTATTCCTCCCTAGTTTTTTGACCAAGATCACCATCAGCCACCCTATTTACTGGAAAATAATTTCAGCATTTAAACCAGCCACCCTATGTCCATCACATTAGCAACAAGTTGCTCCCTACAGCCACTCTATAGCCACCAAGCGGCATCACTTTATCCCCCTTGAAAAATGATCAAAAACAGCTTTAATTTGGCTCCAAAATGCTGGTATAAATAGACCACTTATATCTCAGCTGAGGGACTTTAGATTCCAGCTCATTTTTAGCTTCCAAAACACATTCACACATCAAGAAACCAAATCCCGTAGCTCTTCACTCAATACCTAAAAAAGGCCCTAAAACACTCACTCTCAACCACTACACATTCCAAAAATCACCCCTATCCATACCAGAACCAAAACCTCATTGTTTCTCTCTTTTTCTTGCTTATTAATAATAAGGAAAAGAGAGAAATTCAAGCCATCTCTGTTGCTCCAACTATTTGGCAAAAAATTAAAGTTTTGTTGGTATAACTTCTTACTTTATCACTCTCATTTTTTATTTTTCAGCATCTTCATCATTTTAGTGAGCACTCCATGTTTCCATCACCCTATTAGGATTCTCATGCATTATTGTGGCTTTTGGTTGTGGTAGTTTAGGATTTGAATGCCTTAATGCCCCTTTGATGTGCAAAATGCCTCATTTCATCCACATTATTTTGATAGCTCTTGCTCATGCATTTTATGCCAAATCCATGCAGCTTGTTATGATTAATCCATGTATGAATCCTTAGCCTAGCATATTTCAAACATGTTTATATGTTAGCTTGCATTTTGTCATGAATCATTGTCATTTTTAGCATGCTTCATTCCATGAGATGTGTGCATAACACTTTCTTTGTCAAGAACATTGGTAAAGTTAGCACCCCATTCATGTTATGTGCATCCCCTTGTATGTTCATCGTCTTCTCCTTGTCTAAATGCATGTTTTATGGCTATCAAAAACTGATTTTCAAAACCTCCCCAGGCTAAGCATGTTAACCTCAATGAATGAGGGCTAGCATGAACTTAGCATTTTCCTTAAAGTTAGCATAAAAAAATCTTAGGGAAAATTAAGTTTTCCAAATCTAGAATCTTGGTTAAACGAGCTCAGATCTTCTGATTTTGCAACAAAAATGGCCTTACTCTTGTTCTTGAAATGTTCGTGCCCTGTTTTTAAGTCAAAACCTTGAGTGGTATAACCAACGGGTTGTTTCATCATCCTAAAATACTCTAGGGCTATGCAAATGAGTTCGTGATGCTTATGCCACTCTTTTCCTTCAGTCATGGATGTTTGAATATCGATGACTCGACTTTAGATTTGAGAACATAAGGAAAAATAAAAATACACCCTTACTTGCTTTGTCGCCTGTTGGCAGCACAACTGTTGTAAATTGACAAGTCAGATTAAAATCCTAAATGGTTTTTTATAAATTTTTTTGATATTTTCCTTTGAAAGTATGTCAAATTATCTTTAAAATTAGGTCTTGTTCACCCTCTGATCAGTCCGGATGAAAGAGTTATGATTTTTCAAACCTAGACTGTCTGAAATCCTTGGAGTTAACAAAGGTGCATTCTGATTGGGCCCTTTAGACCTAATAAACAATCTTTCCAAATCCATCCAGCATTTTTCCTAAATAGTTCATAAAATTCCCTTTCTGGAAAAGGTATTATTTGCAATTTTTTGATAGCCAATGAGTCCTGAATGATTTTTGAAATTTTGACACATTTTCCCTCGTATGCTCTGCCAGTAGCGAAATTAATCCAAACTTGAAAATTTATTCCCCCAAAAAGTGACTTTCTAGGACATTGGGAATATTTTTATATTTACCGTCATCAAGTTACCTTTCTAACGGTGTCTTGTCCACCTTCTAAAGCCTTCAAACCAATTTAGAATAAATTCGTGAATCCCCTATTTTTGGTTATCATCAAAATTAAGTTATTTTCTCGAGCTTCATCTTGAGACATTTGAATGTCACCATATCACCCTGATCAGCCTCAAAAACATGCTTTGACCTCCTACAAGCTCGTATCAAGGCACTAATATATGTTTTTTACATATTTACCATCCTCATTCATAATAATTTCTTTTGCCAATAATTGTCGAAATGCTCACACATTTCTTAAATCATAAAGTTTTGTCAACTTAAGTTTTCCAACTTGACTTTTCTAAAAGGTGTTGACGTGTCACTTTTGGGGATACTCTAACCCAAACCTTTCGAGGGGATATTCCAACCCGCTTTTTAAAATTATCAAGATTGAAAAATCTTCCTTTATTAAAATTATTTTTCGTTCATGCAGATACTCTAGCCCTGATCTTGCGAGGGGATATTTCAACCCCGCTTTTCACGATTGTCAAGATTTAAAAATCTACCTTTGTCAAAATTATTTGATATCCCTGGGGATACTCCAACCCTGTCTTTCAACTATAGTTAAATTTTGCTCCTTATCAGATTTTCATAAATGTTTCAAACAAACCTTGTTTAATTAAGAAACCTAGAGGCATCTTAAAAATTATTGATTCGGTTATTTCCAGATAATCAATGCCAATTACGGGATAAATTCCAGTTCATTCCTTTTCTTTATCATTATATTGAATGATCCATGTTATGTTACTTTATTTGTTGCCTTACTAACGTGATTTCTTTGTGATGATTATTTGCATTCATGTTTTCAAATCATTTCAAATAAAATTAAAGGTAATGTTCGACATAGGTATCTCTCCAGTGCCCAAAGTGGAACATTCCATTTTCAAAGTAAAATCTAGAGGTCATTTTATTAAAAATTTCTATATTCCCTATCTCTCTGGGGCATGTATAAGATTAAATCTTTTCATCAAAACTTGGATTTGTATTTTTATAAAATTCATGCATTAAAATGGGGTTATATCGAAATAGTGACGAGTTAAGATTGAAAGAACCAAAGCTGAGATAAGACATATCTAGTAAGGTATCAATTTCGAGCATCTTAAAAAGGTTCATACCTTATCTTGTGTAACCAACTTTCAAACCCAAACAATAAATCTTTGCACTACATAGACCACGGGATTGATGTTTTGAGTTTTGTAACTTAAAACATGGGTTTCAATAGGCATTCGGTCACATCTAGTCTGAAATGATCAGTGGCAACTTTAAGCGTTAGCCATTTTGTGATGGTCATCCATGACCAATAAGATGAGCGATTCGTCTTACGATCACCCTACTGTGTCATAAATCAAGAATCTATAGTTTCTCGTTCTCATCACATCGCGAAGAAAAAGTCTCGATCAAAAAGACATTCCCAAGTCAGAAAAATATTTTAAGTCGATGCACCTATAGATCCATGAGGATCCACTCTGAGGTACATTGTGATAGTAGCGATAAGAAAGAGGTTCATACCTAGCCATTACTATAGGGACTTGTGTAGAAAGTTGCAAGGGCTGACTCAAGGATTCGTGAATGTAGAAGATTACTACAAAGAGATGCAGATAGCCAAGATTTGAGCCAATATAGAGGAAAACTGTAAAGCAACTATGGCTAGATTCATTGGTAGTTTGAATAAAGAGATAGTTAATTCATCATTATATGGAGATAGAGGAACTGTTATATAAAGCTATCAAGGTGGAAAGGTAATTACAGTCTAAAGGCACTTCCAAATATGGTTCAGCTTCTAGCTCTTCATGGAAGTCAAATTGAAAGAATAATAAAGCTACCTCAAAACCTAAAAAAGATACAAAGGAAAAGGATTTAGTTACATTTTCTAAAGGTAAAATCGAAACTAAATCATCTTCTAAATCATGTGATGTTAAGTGTTTCAGGTGTTAAGGATTTAGGTATATTGCTTCTCAATGTCCAAATAAAAGGGCTATGATTGTTATGGATAATGGTGACATAGAATACATAAGTTCAAGTGATAATGAAATGCCACCATTGGAGGATTGTAGTGATGTTGACATTAAAGAACCCATGTATAGAGATATACTCATTACTAGGCATGCTCTTAACATACAGCCTAAGAAAGATGGTGATGAAATATAATGTGAGCACATCTTTCATACTAGGTGCCATGTGAATAATAAGGTATGAAGCATGACTATTGATAGTGGTAGTTGCACTAATGTTGCTAGTACTTTGATGGTTGAAAAGCAAAAGCTACCTATATTAAAGCATTCAAACCGTATAAGCTGCAATGATTGAATGATTAAATAGAAGGTAAAGTGACAAAGCAAGTCTTAGTTGCATTCTCAATTGGTGGAAACCAGGATGAGGTTCTTTTTGATGTTGCACCAATGCATGCTGGTCATCTACTCTTAGGGCATCCATGGCAGTTCGATAGCAAGGTTACTCATGATGGGCATAAGAATAGATATAGTTTTGTAATGAATAACTGAGTTATTGTATTAACTCCTTTTAAACCATTGGAGGCATACAAGGACCATATTAGGATAGCTAAAGAGCGCAAGATGAAAGAAAAGAAAATGAGTGCACGAGAAAAAAAAGAGTGATATAAAAAGTGATTATGTGCAAGAGAGTAAAAAAAAAGCATAGTAGTTTGCAATGAAGGAAAAAATTCAAAATGTGGAGAGCAAAATAGAGACAAAAAAAAGAGAGTTAATGCATTTGTAAAAAAAAGGTGAGATTAAGAGTGATATGTTGACAAGGCAGCAACTATTTGTACTTTTGTACAAGGATGTTTATTTCTCAACTAATAATCTTAACCCTTCTTTGCCCAGCATGGTTGTTTCTTTGTTACAATAATTTGTAGATTTATTTTCTAAGGAAATACCACATGGATTACCTCTTTTGAGAGGTATTGAGCATTAAATAGACTTTATTCTCGGTTCATCAATCCCTAATAGACCAGCATATAGAGTAAATCTTGAAGAGACAAAAGAGATTCAAATGCAAGTGGATGGGTTAATGCAAAAGGGATTCGTAGGAGAAAGTCTTAGCCCATGTTTAGTCCCTATGATTTTAGTGCCAAAGAAAGATGGAACATAGCATATGTGTGTTGATTGCTGAGCCATCAATAAAATCACTACAAAGTATAGGCATCCTATTCCTAGGTTAGATGATATGCTTGATGAATTGCATGGTTCGTGTGTGTGTTCTAAAACTGATTTAAAGAATGGCCATTATCAAATTTGCATGAAAGAAGGTGATGAATGGAAAACTACTTTTAAGATAAAATAAGATTTATATGAGTGGTTAGTGTTGCCATTTGGTTTAACTAATGCACCGACCACCTTTATAAGGTTGATGAATCATGCTTTACGTTCTTTCATTGGGAAATTTGTTGTGGTTTACTTTGATGATATTTTAGTATATAGCAAAAATTTGGATGATCATGTTAAACATTTGCATGCTATTTTTAGTGCTTTAAAAGAGCATAAATTGTATGCTAATCTTAAGAAATGTGTGTTTTGCATAGAATCCATTGTTTTTCTTGGTTTTGTTATCAGTTCTCAGGGAATAAGTGTAGATGAAGATAAGGTTAAGGCGATTAGGGACCGGCCAACACCTTGGAATGTGAATGAGGTAAGGAGTTTTCATGGTTTAGCAAGTTTCTATAGAAGGTTTGTAAAATACTTTAGTTCTATTGTAGCACCTTTAAATAAACTTGTTAAAAAGAATGCTATGTTTAAATGGGATGATGTGCATGAGAAAGCTTTTAATATGTTCAAAGATAGTTGAGTAATGCACCATTGCTATGCTTGCCTAATTTTGATAAAGTTTTTTAGGTTGAGTATGATGCATTTGGAATTGGAATAGGAGCTGTTTTGATGCAAGATTCTAAACTGGTTGCTTATTTTAGAGAAAAGCTTAATGGGGTAGCATCAAATTATCCTACTTATGACAAGGAGTTGTATGTATTAGTAAGAACTCTACAAACATGGCAGCACTATTTATGGCCAAAGGAATTCATAATCCATTCTGATCATGAGAGCTTGAAGTATTTGAAA